>CAWUFW010019802.1:0-173256 GCA_963921515.1 Calotriton arnoldi
TTTTAAAAGTGGCACTTTTGGTGCATGCAAAGTGAAAGACATGAAATGTGGCCTGGTCAAAATGCTTTCAGTCTGAAATACTTGTGCTAAATTAACATGTGTTTTGCAGTGTAGAGAAACTCGTGATTTCAGTTTCCTCTTAGCTTTGAAGATAAGCATGGAATGTGTTCTCTCCTCCCAGCTTCTTTTCCTTGTAATTTACACTCCCTGTTCCCGTCTCAAGAGACTTTGGCTTTGTTGCATATCTAGACAGTGCATATTCAGTTCATAACACATCTTCTTATAATGTGTATTAATTAATCAACCATGCACCAACACTACACATGGGGCAAACGCATTTTGCATGAAAAGCTATTTAAAGCATTAGAGCATGTTGCTATGAGTATGTATTAATTGTTTGCGCTTTGAAAATTTGCACTAGAGCATGTTTATGCTATGTTGTACATTGCACATTTTGCATGTGGTGCACAAATAATAGAAAAACTGCTTTAAATTAATAGCTTTTGCTAGGTAATAATTAATACAGGGTATTAGTATGGGGGAGGTAAACATAATGGGTTTTATTTCATAAATTAATATTCTTTTGTGTTTGTTTTGTTTTTGGGCCCACCATAAAATGGCTGCCTGAGAATCCAGCATGGCTGAGAATTGTTAGCAGTGTGCTGAATGAGAGACGCATGTGCAGAAGATTCTTCCAGCTGCATGAACTGCCAAGTGCCTCAAGTGAAGACACATGGGTCAAGGCCACAATGAACTGTACACTCCTTTCATCGTGCCAATGTACCAGTATTTGTGGGAAAGTGTCATCCCTGTGTGCCAAGTGAAAGAGAGACAGGAAATTGAGTGATACATTTTGTTGCAAGAAATGTTCTTACTGATACATGTTATGTATATTGTTCTTAGCATTAAGCCCTTATTGTCAGAACTGGTATGGGTTGGATTTGCAATGAGAACAGGATGGTGAGACCCTCATGTCATCTATGCTAACCAATCACAGTGCCAGTTTCTACTGAAACTGCAACATTATTAGTATAGTCAGCCAAGAATTAGAGTATTAAAAATGACACCATAGGGGGCGTGTCAGCCTTAGACGCCTTAGAAGTCTTAGAGGGAGGAGAGGAGAAGAAGTAGATCTGACCAGACATCATATGGGTTAGGTACTTGAACGTCGCGGGTGCAGCCTGAGAGGAGATTGCGTCCGAGGAGAGACAGAGGGAGGAGGGGTTCTTGCTCATATTTTTTTTCAGAGAGTCCTTGCACGTCATATTTTTGGCAAGGCAGATCACATTCCTCTGTGGTCTTGTGAAGGGAGGGCAGCCTCTCTGTGTCAGACACAGAGAGACAGATTGAACAGACCAGGGCAGAAAACGCAGCTGATGGAACAGGTTTAGATTTAGATGCTAAAACTCTAAGTTTATGCTTTGACTAACTAACTAGTTCTGAAAAGATTTATTTGTCTTATGCATTTATTTCTGTTTATGGGAGATTTTTGCCAATTATTAATTATTGATTAGCCTTGCAAAACTCACTCTAGAATTATATTTTTCCTGAAACTCTTTAAAGAGTTCTGACTGACATAGAATTAGGGTTTTTTCCTCCTTTATGGAGTGCTTTGTATGCAACCTATAATATGTTTTGTATTAATTCTATTTTTCCTGTTTTTCAATTCTGTAACCTGATTGGAATTTGACTAATGAATAAAGGGTCAGAGTAACTTAATTTTGACTAGAAAATAAAACCCTTTAAAATATTCACAACTCTCTTTATTGGCTTAAATATTAATTGTATTTTTGATTTTTCATGTTTATGTAAAGTCTCCTGAAGGTGATACACGGTGGCAAAGGTCTATCACCTTTAAAGCGGTAAACTAGAGGTAAATTATGTTTTGCATTGAGAAATTACCTTGAAATTACCGCTGGATCAGTTTGACCCCAGAACGATACAAGCAGAAGCAAAATGTAGCACACATAGAAGTAGCAAATAACCATTATTGATTGTTTATGTGCAGGAAGGGACACCTTCCTGCCCATAATCAATCATCCCTGCAATGAAGGCACCCTTGCACTATAGCGCAAGGGTGTCTGTGTTGGGAATAGGCAGCTATTTTTAGCACCAGCGCAAGGGATAACACAGAGGTGCACCATATTCTTGTAAATACTCCACATCCCTGCGTTTTTTTAAATGACTCAGTGCGGCGCTGCAAAATTTGTCACACTGAGCCATTTCCTCGTAAATATGCCTTTGAAAGTGAAATGTATTGCAACTCGATTGTCACTGGATTACTCATGCCAACATCTAAGAGAGATCAGCAATAGCATTTCTTCATCTAATTGCAAAGGATAAACCCTCATCTCCTGGACAGCATCCTGTCCTGGACTTTAGCAATGATGGGGATGATGACAACATGCAAACCATCGACCAGGACACTCTCCAAGAACTCCTGGACTCCATCGGGATGCCATCTCCGGACATGGTGAGGGTGAACAGCATTGCAGACACTGCGTATACCCTGCCTACCAACCAACAGCCACCCCATCCACACCCCAGGACTCTGAGGACCCACAGATTACCTACCATTGTACTGTGGTAGGAGTCCAGCAGGAGCCAGTAGAGCAGGTGCAGCTGTGGATAGAGACCATGGCGGCCACCCCAGGGGGAGTCCATGGGTGCCTCACTCCCAATAGAGGGATCTACTCTCTGCTCCATGGCCTCCAGCAGTCCCTGGCTGACATCCCTGGTGTCATGAGGCAGAGGCATGAACAAATGCCCTGCCACATTGACACCAGCGAGGTGGCCAACCAGCTGGAGGCAAGAAGAACCATCTTGGAGTCCATGGAGGGGAAGCAGGACTCCAACTTTGCTGCCATGGCTGCCTACCACCGCAACATTGCTGCTGTGTTGCAGAACCAGCAGATCCTTCTCGCTGCTGTGATGCCTCGTGTGTTGGCACAGATGAAAGCTGCTGCAGGCACAGGATCCACATTTTCTGCCCCTGATGTGTGTGTGCCTCCTTTGGCTGCTGCACCTACAACACCACCCTCACGGGAGACACTGCACATATCAGAGGAGGAAGATGTAGATGGCACTACTTATAAAAAAAATGGCCTGTAGCAGTCATCTGTGCCACATACCAGGTTTCTCCTTTGCCATGTGCTTTCAAACATGCCAGGAAAAATCAACTGCCAATGTCCTCATTTTGTTTTTCTCCTGTTCACCTTGACCATTTGTTGACTGTCATTGTGGCCTATTCTCCCTAATGACATTGTGGTCATCTCCTCACTGAAGCACCCCTCTCCTCAACATATCCACGACACGTTACCCACATGGACTCTGTCTGGTCATCCATTGGCTCAAAACATCTTTTGGGGTTGTTGTCCAATGAACTTTACCTGTGAGCTGCTTCATCATTTGCATATGTAAATGAATGCACTTAGTACTACCTGTGTGTTATCTATCTGTTGGAGTAAGGACCAAGTTGACCATTGTGCATTCTGTGAGGCAAGGACACCAACTGCTTGCCAAAGGGACATGTCTGTTTGGAGTCAGGGACAAAGCTAGGCAGTGAAAGTGAAACATATTTGGTGACCTCTGTGTGTGCGTGTTGACTAGTAAGTGTTTATTCAATGTTGCAAGCATGAATTTCAAATTGTGTCACGCAATCAATGTTAATAGTGAATGAAGTCACACCACAAGTGCCAGGTCTACCCATGGATACTATCAAGCAAACAACATTGGGCTGACAAGTAAACGCTCAAATGTGTTGGTGGTTATGGGGCAGCCATGAGTGTGTGAGTTGAAAAACCATACAATCTGGCCAAATGTATTGACCACAACATCCCTCAAAAGCATGTTGCCTAATGTATCTAAACAAAGAACATGTTGCATTGTGTACCATTTCCATCATGATTGCCACATGCACTGCTCAAAAATGTCCTGTAGATAGACAATGTAAAGTCATGGCCAACCTGACTGATCCCTGTCCATAGGTAAGACACCTACTCATACATGTTGCCAAACACTGCTAGCAAAGACATATGCATGTATATAACATAACCTGAGCACACATGCTAACTCCCATTGTTAGACCTGGCAGCCTTGGAATGGGTTTCCCCTACTTTTTTTGCCTTTGCCTCCTGTGTTTTTGCTGTGTGTTGGATTTTGTTTTTGCTGGTCTAGATGCTTTGTACATAAGAAAAATGGTCCCAGTACACGATTGCATAGAAGAACCACAAAATTACATTGAGTTAAACATAAATTACACAAACCATCTTATTCTTAATGTACAGTGTTGTTTAATCACACTGAACATACAGTAGTTCATAATATTTTCACTGATATTTATAAAGCAGTGCCCCATGAGGGAAGGGTGGAGGTAAAGTGAATGAAGTGAGGATAGGAAAGTGAGTGAAACGGTGTGCAATTCACATAATCAATTGTTATAAAACACAAAAGCGGCTCATAAAGGAGCCAGATCTTCTTATTGGGTACAAATGTTAGATAGCCATGGTTGTAGACAGGGTCACAGTGATGAATCGCTGTTGGTCAAACTGGCTAGTGTGGTAGATGTCGACGTTTCGACCCCTGGATAATAGTAGGTCAATGTGTCCCTTACGTCGGGGTCTTCTTCAGGACAGGAGTGTAGGTGGGTGAATGGGGGCAAGTTATCATCAGTGGCCCATTCGTTGGGCCTGAGGGGCAAGTGGGCGCGTAGGCTCCAAACTGTAGTAGGCGAGAACAAACACTTCTGTCCTCTGACGGACCGAGACGTTTCCTGGAGTTACAGAGCGACTGAGTACAGAGCAATCTGGCCCTCCACATTGACCTCACAAGTAATTTTTCCAGGCCCAGCAGATTAACCCTGTGTGGCCCACCCCTAATTCAGGCATCTTTGAGTACGCGCAGAAGTGTTTGTTCTCGCCTACTACAGTTTGGAGCCTACGCGCCCACTTGCCCCTCAGGCCCAACGAATGGGCCACTGATGATAACTTGCCCCCATTCACCCACCTACACTCCTGTCCTGAAGAAGACCCCGACGTAAGGGACACATTGACCTACTTATGTACTGCTCTATACCCAGGTCCCAGTGACGTTTTGGGTTTACCCTTCTATGTAACCGGTCTAGATGCTTTGGGCACTCTGCCACTGCTGTTCAATGCCAAAGTGCAAGTGCTCTCTCTGTAAATTGTTATGATCGATTAGTGTTTCCATAATTGGCTTATTTGGTTTACTGTTAAGTCCCTAGTACAGTGCGCTGTGTGTGCCCAGGGCCTGTAAAGCAAATGCTGCTAGTGGTCTTGCAGCACTGATTGTGCCACCCACACAAGCAGCCATGCAAGAGGGTCTCAGGCCTACCACTGCAGGGCCTGTGTGCAGTCGAGTACTGCCATGTCGACCCACTTGCCAGGCCCTAACCTTCCCTTTTCTTACTTGTGAGTCACAAATAAGGTAGGCCCAGAGTACTCCTGTGGGCAGGGTGCAGTGTATGTGAAAGGTAGGACATGCCCTGATGTGTGTGGCATGTCCTAATAGTGAAATACTGCAAATTTCAATTTCATTATTGAACAGCTATCTGTCCCATAAGATAGAATAGAGAGTTTATTTATAACATTTTATAAGTATAACTACCCATGGGAACAAGATAGGAAAATGGAGTTTAGTATGCCTGAACTCAGAATCTAAAAATGCATCTTTTAGTAAATATGATTTTTACATGCTGGGTTTGAAAATACCACTATTAGAAAGTAAGGTATCTTCCTGCTTAGCCATCCAGTGTGCCTCTGCTAGGCTTATGTATTGACCGTCTGGCCTTGGCAGTGGCAGGGGCTGGGATGTGCATTCTGTTCAGACAGCCACTTTGGGGTTTAGGTGTGTCCTGCCTTTCCAGGGTAAGTCAGGGCTGGGCTGAATAGACCTGGGCTGATTTCAGAGTAAGGGGGAGGAGATTTCTTTCACACCTGAATGGGCCTGGTCTGCCAGGGACAATGCTGTCTCCACCTCCTGCCAGGAAGTCGGGCCAGAGAGCACAGAACTGGTTTTGCTGAGCACAGACTCTCTGCCTCCAGAGAACAAAGGATTTTGTATTGTAAAACGTGGGGCCCAGACCACTAAACTTTAGATCACTTTTGGACTTCAAGAGGAACCTCTGCCAAGGAGAAGAGCTAGAAGAAACTGGAAGAGGAGTACTGCCCCTTTGCTGTGTGCTGTCTGGGGTTGGCCTGCAGTAGCTGTTTCTGCCAAGAAGGGAAACTGTGTGTGTATCCTGCTTGAGAAAGTATCTCCAAGGGCTTGGAAGTGGAGCTTGCCCCCTCTTTAAGAGGTCTCAGGAACAGCAAAGACCTCACCATCCTTCTGGGCACCGTTTCTGGAACCGCTGGTTTCAGTCGCCACAGAAGAAAAGGACAACAGACTCTGTCAGCAAGTCCGTCGCAGAATTCCGTGACCTGAAGGCCCTGCAGAAGGCACCGCTGCACTCAGCACCGTAAGCATTGGTCTCACTGAAGCCGTCTGTATGATCGTCACCGTGCCACTGCTTGCACCACGTCCTGTGGGCACTGCTCTCCGCACCGCCTCGTCTAACCCTGCCTTGACATCACAGACAGCGCCGCTGCTTGACCCGAACATCAACTGGCTCTGTCGCCTGCACCGCAACCCGGTAGCACCGCATCGAGCACCGCCTCACCCTGCACCGTAAGCCTTGGTCTCACCGACGCCGTCTGGACGATCGTCACCAAGCCGCTGCCTGCACCGCATTGTGAGGGCACCACACCCTGCACTGCTTCCATCTTTGCAACGGTTCAAACCATTGCCAACTAGATACCCCCATTTCTAATATTGGTGGTCAGCGGTGAGGATCTGGACTTGCATTTGTGTCTTACATACAGTGATTGGCGTACACTACTAGTATAGTGCAGACCATTATGCAACCACATACTATTGTTGAACTTTTCTTTTTGGATTTTCTGCAACTCGAGAACTACCAATTTTTTTATCATGACCAAGCCATCATCTACTGCATCTATTGACATTCAATATGAATAGGATAGAGTGGAAACATACACTGTGTCTCAACTAAAAGCCATCTGCAAGAAATTTAAAATCTTTGTAAGAGGCCTCACCAGGAAGGATGAATACCAATAGGCGATGATGGCCTGCTTGGAATCCAGAAATGCCATTGCTGGTGAAGGCAGAGAATTTGGATGGGCAGCAGGAGGGCCGGTTGAATCTGCCAGGGGAGAGGGTAACTTCCAGAGATGGCAGCAGTATGTCTTCAAGAGGTCTGTCTCCAGAGGAGCTGGAGGACAGAGAGAGAAATAGGGTGCATGAAAGGGAGCTTGTGAAGCTCAGGTTCGACAAGGAATATAAGGAATTGGATTTGGAAAGTCAGAAATTGGCTCTAGATGAAAAGAGGATGCTCTAAGAGCGTGAAAGAGGTTTGAAGGAGCTGGACATAAAGGCCAAGAGTGCAGAGTCCAGTTCCAATGGTGGCAGCTTGTATCCAGGTCCTGGAGAAGGGAGGGCATACATCCCCAAGAAAGTGGCTAAGGATTTTGTGAAGAGTGAGGATATTGGTCAGTGGTTTAAGGCATATGAAGTAGCAATGAGGTCCCACAGAGTCCCTGAGAGAGACTGGGGAGTGGGGTTATGGAGCCGCTTCATAACAGAAGGGAGGGAAACTTTGCTAGCCTTACCCAGCGAGGATCAGATGTCTTATATTCCCATGAAGGAAGCCTTAATCAGGCGGTATGGTTTGACCCCAGAACGATACAAGCAGAAGGTGAGGGCCTGTAAGAAGTTTGAGTCAAGCACTTGGGTGGAGTATGTTTCCTATTTTTGCAGAGACTGGATGGTTGGGTGAAGGGTAGCCAGGTAAATGATTTTCAGTGGCTCTATGCTTTGATTGCTTGGGAGCACTTGTCAGGTAGTTGTTTTGCAGAGCTACACCAGCATTTGAATGACAATAGGCTGACTGACCCCAGGAAGCTTGATGTGGAGGCGGAGCGCTGGGTCAGTACCAGGGTCCACAAAGGTCCTGGGGGAGTCTCCACCAAGGGTGGGCAGGGTCCCCAGCAGAAGAGTGGGGGGGCAAGGGTAAACAAAAGGAGTTCCAAAAAGGGCCTGTTAGAATTGGGGGTCTCTAGTTGGCACAGGTAGGTACTTGTGACAAATAGGGACCCTCGCCTCTAGTCAGGGTAAGGGGGTACACTCCTAAAATAACCCCTGCTCACCCCCTTGGTAGCTTGGCACGAGCAGACAGGCTTATCTCAGAGGCAGTGTGTTAAGCATTTGTGAACACATACAGTAATCCAGTGACAACACTACAGATGGACACCACACAAGGTTTATATCAAAAATAAGTATTCTTTATATAGTTTTAACACAAGACCATAAACGACAAAAATCCACAATACTGTACTTAAAATGGTAGGTTTAGCTTAGTTCTCTTAAGTTCTTAAAATGCGGCACTTTGAGTCAATGTACCTTACGATGCGTCACGTTTCTACAACGAAAGTGTTGCAGAGATGGAGATGCGACAAAGTTCTGGTGCAAAGAAATAAAGACGTCAAGTTCTTCCTGATGCGGCACGCTTCTCCAATGTTGCGAGAAGTCTCAACTCGATGCGTCAGCTGCAGCGGCGACACCCTTGTTCCGTGATGCGACGACAGCGGCTTTGGCGGCGACCCTCTTCTCCGACGTTGCGAGACGCTTCCGCTCGATGCGACAACTGCAGCGGCGACACCCTTGTTTCGTGATGCGACGGCAGCAGCTCCGACGGCGGCACGCTTCTCCGTGGATGCGAGGCGCTTCTCTCGATGCGGTGCAATGCGACAGCTACAGCGGCGACATCTACGATGCGACGGCAGCGGCTGCGACGGCGACACGCTTCTTCCTCGATGCAAGACTCTTCTCTTGATGCGGTGCAATGCGACAGCTACAGCGGCGTCATCTCCGTGATGCGACGGCAGCGGCTGCGACGGCGACACGCTTCTTCGGTGTTGCGGGACGTTTCTTGAGATGCGGTGCAATGCGACAGCTACAGCGGCGTCATCTCCGTGATGCGACGGCAGCGGCTGCGACGGCGACACGCTTCTCCCTCTTGAGTCACGCTTCCAGGTCCTTGAGACAAGCAGTCCCTCCAGAAGGCCCAAAACAGCAGCAGGCACTTCCAACGGATTCTTGGGGAGCTGGTGGTTGAAGTCTGTTGTCCCTGAGACTTCAGCAGGAGGCAAGCTCTTTTCTCAAGCCCTTGGAGATCCTTCACAAGTTGAATAAAAGTGCACACAAAGTCCTTTCTCCTTCCTTTGGCAGTCAGGCAACCACTGCAGGCAGATCCCTCTAGCTTAGGGATAGTCTTCTCCTCAGTTTCTTCTTGGTTCCGCTCCTCAGCAAAGGTTTCTTCTTGTTTCCCAAAGTGATCTAATTTCCTAGGGGTCTGGGTCCCCTTTTTATACACAGTTTTTCTTTGTTCTCTGAAGGCAGAGAGGCCTCTGCCTAGTCCCAAAACCAGTTCTGGTCAGTCCTGGAGCACTTTGTTTTTCTGACTCCTTCTTTCCTTTCAGAATGTGGGGCAGAGTGCTCAGCCGCCCGGCAGGAGGTGGAGCCAGCATTGTGGAAGGCAGGCACAGCCCTATTCAGACCCAGGTGCAACTCCTCCCTCCACTCTGGATGCAGATCTTTCTATTCAGCCTTGTGCTGACTCACCCTGTCTCCTGGAGCCACCCCCAGCCCCTGTCACTCACTCTCCAGACAAGGAATACACAACCTAGCAGAGGCAGGCTTGGAAGTTTAGGCAAGAAAATACCCACTTTCTAAAAGTGGTATTTTCAAACACAGAATGTTAAAACCAACTTCACTAAAAGATGTATTTTATCATTCTGAGTTCAGGCATACTAAATTCGTTGTTCTACCATGTTCCCTGGGTCAGTTCTGACTATAAGGTGTAATAGTCCGTCTGCCCATTCTGGCCTATGGGGAGCAGGTAGCCTTGCAATAGTGAAAAACGAAAATGGCTGTAATTCACTATTAGGACATGCCACACACACCAGGGCATGTCCTACCTTATACTTACAATGCACCCTGCCCTAGGGCCTACTTTAGGGGTGACCAACATGCAGTAAAGGGAAGGTTTAGGGACTGGTAAGTGGGTGCACTCACCAAGTCGACATGGCAGCCCTAGGCTGCACACAGGCTCTGCGATGGCAGGCCTGAGACACACTTTACAAGCTGCTTCTGTGGGTGGCACAACCAGTGCTGCAAGCCCACCAGCGGCATTGGATTTACAAGCCCTGGGCACACTCAGTGCACTGTACTAGGGGCTGACATGTAAACCAATCATCCAATCATGGAGTCACTAATACATCACAATTTATCATAGGGAGAGCATATGCACTTTAGCACTGATCAGCAGTGGTAAAGTGCCCAGAGTCATAAAACAGCCAACAACAGGTCAGAAAAAATATAGGAGGAAGGCAAAAAGTTTAGGGATGACCCTGTAAAAAGGGCCAAGTCCAACAGGGCCCCAAAGTAATCCCAAGGGAACCAAGACAAAGGTTCCAAGCCCCCCCAGTTAGAAGAATCCATGGGTCCCTACAGGTAAGCCTGCCCAGAAGGGCCCCTGTGCATGTTATGGTTGTGGTCAGGTGGGTCACTTCATAGGGGATCCTAAGTGTCCCAAAACGATGACCCCTGCACCCACAGGTGCACCGCCCTAGGAGTTGGCTAGTGTAGCCTTGGGGGAGGAGTTAGATTCCCAAGGGGGGTGGGAGTCAGCGCAATTGACTCTGGTCTCACTAGGAGACATGGAGATGGTCCCAAGGGATCATCTACCCTCTAACACTAAAACGTACGGGCAGTGGGTGATCATCCATGGCCATAGGGTGGAGGCTCTGAGAGACACCGGAGCCAGTGTGACAGCTGTCAGTTGTCGGCTAGTGTCTGAAGAGCAGATGGTCCCCAACGTACTATATCCAGTAGTTGCAGCTGACAACTCAGAATGCCTCTGCACAGTGGCACAGGTTCCCTTTGAGTGGGGGGAGTCTCAGGTACCTTGAAAGTAGTTGTGAGGCCAGCCATACCTGGTGACTATCTGCCAGGAAATGATCTGGAGAGTTCCCCTTGGGAGAAGGTGGAACGTAAGTCTCACTTGGAGATGTTGGGTCTGCCTAAGTGGGCGTGTGTGATCACTCAGTCTATGGCAGTCGGTAAGGAAAATTAAGAGGACCTGGAGACTGAAAGAATGGCCCAGGTGCCTGCCAGAAAGAGAGCAGGGAGCACAGGAAACTGGCCCCTGAAGTTCCCACGGTCCAGGAGGAGGCAGACCTTGAGGGGGATGCCCTGGAGCCTACAGGGTAAAAAATGGCCGAACTGGGAGACCTGCCTGAACTGACCCATTGGCAGCAGTAAGGGGGCCCCTCCAGGGAGGAATTCTGCAAAGAGCAGCAGGAATGTCCCTCTCTTGTTGGTTTGGGACAGCAGGCTGCAAACCAGGCAGCAGGTGATCAGTCGGGGTCACATTGGATTTACTGGGAGAATGGTCTCCTGTATAGTAAGCCTAACGTTGCTGAGCCTGGGTCAGCCCGTGTGCTGGTGGTACCCCAGCATATCAGAGCCTTGCTACTGGGTCTGGCTCATGATGTGCCTTTAGCAGGACATCTGGGGCAAGAAAAGACCTTTGAAAGGCTTGTCACCCACTTTTACTGGCCCCGAATGTGCAAAGACTCTGACACCCATTGTTGGACTTGCCAGGCAAGTGGCAAGAGTGGGAGGAAGTGTAAGGCTCCACTCCAACTTTTCCCTGTCGTTAGCACCCCCTTTGAGAGGGTGGGCATCTACATTATGGGGCCTCTGGACCCCAAGACAGCCATTGGAAACATGTTCATTCTGGTCTTGGTGGACTATGCCACCCTGTATCCTGAGGCCATCCCTCTCCCGACGGTGACAGCTAACTTGGTCGGTCGAGCATTGATGGGGATCTTCTCCCGTGTGGGATTCCCCAGAGAGGTGGTGTCTGACCATGGGACCAGTTTCATATCTTGGTATATGCAATCCCTGTGGCAGGAGTTCTTTGTTACCTATAAGTTCACCACTCCTTACCACCCCCAAGGAAATGGGCTGGTTGAGAGATTCAACCGGACCCTAAAGGGCATGATTATGGGTCTTGGTGAACCCATGAGGAATAAGTGGGACGTCCTCTTACCATGCCTGTTGTTTGCTTAAAGAGAGGTACAACAGAGGTCCTTAGGGTTCAGTCCCTTTGAGCTCCTGTATGGGCACCCTGTAGGAGGACCTCTGAGTCTGGTCAAAGAAGGCTGGGAGAAAGCTCCCAGTAAACCTCCCCAGGATGTATATAGCTACATGCTGGCCTTCAGGAACCAGACAAAGCGCTTCAGGCAACTCGCTCAGGTGAATCTGGAAGCCAGCCAGGAAGAAATGAAACGGTGGTACAATCCGAATACTCTAGGGGTGATGTAGCCCTCTAACCAGCCCTTGGTCGAGCCCAGTGGTCTTGGTCCCAAAGGTTGCTGCACCGGGTGCCAAGCCAGAACTCCGGTTCTGTGTGGACTACTGAGAGCTCAATGCAGTCACCAGGACTGACGCGCACCCCATCCCCAGAGCTGATGAGCTCTTAGATTGGGAGCTGCCGAGTACCTCAGTACGTTTGACTTAACGTCTGGGTACAGTCAGATTGCCTTAACTGATGGGGCAAAAGAGAGGTCTGCATTTTCAACACCAGAGGGGCACTACCCGTTCCGGGTGATGCCCTTTGGGTTGAAGAATGCCCCTTCCACCTTCAAGAGGTTGGTCAATCAGGTGTTGGCCGGACTGGAGGATTTCAGTGCCGCCTATCTGGATGACATGACAGTGTTCAGTGCAAGTAGGGAGGAACATCTGCGTCCCCTCTGGGAAGTGTTGAAGGCTCTGCAGAGGGCAGGCCTCACGATCAAGGCCAGCAAGTGTGAGATCGGGCAGGGATCGGTGGTGTACTTGGGACACCAGGTAGGGAGCGGCCAGGTGGCGCCACTACAAACAAAGATTGATACCATTCTGGCTTGGGAACCCCCCAAGACCCAGACAGAAGTGAGAGCCTTTCTAGGACTCACCGGGTATTACAAGAGATTCGTCAGGGGATATGGCACCATTGTTGCCCCCTTGACTGAGCTGACTTCCAGGAAGCAGCCCAGGAAGGTGAACTGGACTGACGCCTGTCAGAAAGCTTGATGCCCTGAAATCTGCAATGTGCACGGCGCCCGTGCTCAAGGCACCCAACGTCTCGCAGGAATTCGCGGTGCAGACAGATGCTTCAGAGCATAGTGTGGGGGCTGTGCTTTCACAACCAAATGAGGAGGGCCTAGACCAACCTATAGCCTACATTAGCAACAGGTTACTTCCACGGGAAAAGAGGTGGAGTGCGGTTGAGCGTGCAGCTTTTGCTGTGGCCTAGGCGCTGAAGAAGCCGAGACCCTACTTGTTTGGGACTCACTTACGGGTTCAGACCGACCACAGGCCCCTCAGATGGCTGATGCAGATGAGGGGTGAGAACCCAAAGTTGTTGAGGTGGTCCATTTCCCTATGGGAGATGGACTTCACGGTGGAAAACCACTCTGGTACAGAGCACGCCAATGTTGATGGTCTGTCCAGATTTTTCCACCTTAGTGAAGAGAACTCCCAAGAGGCTGAGTAGTTCTCCCCACATTTCAGCTGGAGGTGACACATGTTAGACCTGGCAGTGTTGGACTTCGTTTTTGTTGGTCTGGATGCTTTGGGCACTTTGCCACTGCTGTTCAGTGCCAAAGTGCAAGTGCTCCCACGATGAATAGTGCCCAGGGCCTGTAAACCAAATGCTGCTAGTGGGCTTGCAGCACATATTGTGCCACCCACACAACCAGCCATGCAAGAGGGTCCCAGGCTTGCAACTGCAGGGCCTGTGTGCAGTCTAGTACTGCCATGTTGACCTGGCAAGTGCACCCACTTGCCAGGCCCTAACCTTCCCTTTTCTTACACGTGAGTCACCCCTAAGGTAGGCCCAGGGTACCCTTGTGGCCAGGGTGCAGTGTATGTGAAAGGTAGGACATGCCCTGATGTGCGTGGCATGTCCTAATAGTGAAATACTATTGAAAGGCTATCTGTCCCATAGGATAGAATGGGGAGTTTACTTTCAACATCTTATAAGTATAACTACCCATGGGAACAAGATGGGAAAATGGAGTTTAGTATGCCTGAACTCAGAATCCAAAAATGCCTCTTTTAGTAAAGATGATTTTTACATCATGGGTATGAAAATACCACTTTTAGAAAGTAGGTATTGTCTTGCTTAGCCATCCAGTGTGCCTCTGCTAGGGTTGTGTATTGACTGTCTGGCTTGGGGAGTGACAAGGGTTAGGATGTGCATTCTGTTCACACAGCCACTTGGGGGGTTAGGTGTGTCCTGCCTTTCCAGGGTAAGTCAGGGTTGGGCTGAATAGACCTGGGCTGTATTAATAGGAGGGGGAGGAGATTTCTTTCACACCTGAATGGACCTGGTCTGCCAGGGACAATGCTGTCTCCACCTCCTGCCAGGAAGCTGGGCCAGAGAGGACAGAACTGGTTTTGCTGAGCACAGACTCTCTGCCTCCAGAGAACAAAGGATTTTGTACTATAAAACGTGGGGCCCAGATCCTTAAGCTTTTTGACTTCAAGAGGAACCTCTGCCAAGGAGAAGAACTAGAAGAAACTGGAGGAGGAGTACTGCCCCTTTGCAGTGTGCTGTCTGGGGTTGGCCTGCATTAGCTGTTTCTGCCAAGGAGAGGAACTGTGTGGGTATCCTGCTTGAAAAAGTATCTCCAAGGGCTTGGAAGTGGAGCTTGCCCCCTGTTCAAGTGGTCTCAGGAACAGCAAATACCTCACCATCCTTCTGGACACCGTCTCTGGAACCGCAGGTTTCAGTCTCCATAGAAGAAAAGGGCAACCAACTCTGTTACCGAGTCCGTCACAGGATTCCATGTCCTGAAGGCCCTGCAGAAGGCACTGCCACACTCCGCACCGTAAGCCTTGGTATCGCTGACACCATCTGGATGATCGTCACGGAGCCACTGCTTGCAACGCGTCCTGTGGGCACCCCACTATGCACCTCCCTCATCTTACCATGTCTGGACATCGCTGACATTGTCACTGCTCGACCCAAACATTGACCGGCTCCGTCGCCTGCACCGCAACCCGGCAGCACCGCATTGAGCACCACCTCACCCTGCACCGTAAGCCTTGGTCTCACCGACGCCGTCTGGATGATCGTCACCGAGCCGCTGCCTGCATCGCATCATGAGGGCACCGCCACCTGCACTGCGACCATCTTTGCAACGCAACCGCAATGGTTGCCCCAACCGGCACGTACCAACATGTCGGCCGCAACGAGAAAGGTACTGTCTACAAGTCTGTCGACGCTTTAGCTGGCTCGTACCGATGCGGTCGGCTGGAACTGTTAGACTCTGTCGTTTTCAGCATCGCTGTAGCCCCGGACGGATTACAGACTCAGAAGAATTGTGTTTTGCAGCTATTTTTGTATTTTAAAGGTTATCTTGCAAAGTAACGACTCTTACAATATTGTATGGTAGATTCTTGTCCTATTTGGTCTTGTTAGTTTAGATAAAGTTTAGCTTATTTTTCTAAACTGGTGTGGTGTCCATTTGTAGTGTTTTCACTGTGTTACTGTATGTGTTCACAAATCTTTACACACTACCTCTGAGATAAGCCTGCCTGCTTCTGCCAAGCTACCAAGGGGGTGAGCAGGGGTTATTTTAGAAGTGTATCCCCCTTACCCTGACTAGGAAGAAGGGTCCCTACTTGGACAAAGGTGCAAACCATTGCCAAATAGAGACCCCCATTTCTAACACCCACACAATAAGTTATTGTGTAGACCTGTATGTAGCAAACAATGACATTTAATGTCAATAGAAAACGTAAAATAAATAAGACTTCCTACCCCACGCTAACTAACTAACCTAACCTAACCTACACTATCTTGTCCTACAGACTATCTAAAAGATCCTTAACTTAACCCACCTTACTCTACCTATTTTGCACAACATGCTAAACATCATCCCCCCACCCCTCTTAAGACACGTCTTCACACAAGGACAACAGAAACTACACCTAATCAACTAACTACACATTAAATCCAAAACAATCATATTATTTTTGTATTTTGTTAAGTTTTATTTTTTTGGTATTTCTTTTTTATACATATGAAACACATCAAACCCCTACCCCCAAAAAACAAAAAGCAACCCTACCCAATAAAATTCTAATCCACCCCTAGAAAACCCTGAAAACCACTACCCCTACACTATCACTAATATTACACTAACCTAAACTAAGTTATAAAACTGAATTACAAAGATTAAAACTGTACACAGGGGAAGGGCAGAAAGGCTACATATAGATAACGTGGCCTAGGTCTTCCCACTGCATGCTTTAATTTGTGGAGGAGTGTCAGTGCCTGGTCCAGTTTGTTCTCTAAAACAGCCACCTGCAATTTCAAGTCAGAGAGGTCCTTTTGAATGGCAAGCGCAAAAGAGGTAGGGCCTCCTGGGGCCTGAGGTGTGTGGCCATGCGCTTGGGATGGTCTGCTGGTGAATGTGCTGGGTCTTGCTGCCTTGGAGGTACAGTGGCCAGAATGTCCATTCCTGCATGAGGTCCACTTCTCCTGTGTCGTTGGACCTAGTGGGAAGCTTAACTATTTGTTCAACACAAAATGGGGCCTCTCCCAGAGTAGTGACCTAAGTTGTGAGTGTGGGCATCTCACAAAATGTGAAGGACTGGTCTCACACACTACCAGGTGTCATGCTTCATCATTGACCAGTCCTCGCCCTCTAGAAACTCGGTTTGGTAGAGGGTGGGCATACACCTGACGACAGGGATGCACTTCTAAACTAAGTGTGGGCCCGTGGGGAGTGAGTGAGATTTAAAAACCATTATAGTTACCAAATTAATTTTAATGTGGCAGGCAGCTATATGGTATTAAAAACAAGTGAACGGTGCTATGGGGAGACTACTGTTCCCTTACCGTTGTAGGTGCGGTTGACATGTTTCTGCCGTGTGGCCCAGTTGGGTCCGTGGCATTCATCAGGACCTAAAAGAAAAGAAAGGAGGGATCCGTTCTTACCAGCCTTGTGGTGATAAGATGCCACTAGGTGGGGTGACCTATGTCACACTCCACCAAGAAGGGGCTCACTTTGAAGCCCTAGGACATGAACCTAAATGCCCCATGGGAGGAGGGCAAAAGGAAGACCCCTGTAGTCATACTTGCCTCAAGGTGCGTCTACCGTAAGTGCACCTATATGTGTGCCCCTCTCCTCCTCATCATCGGGGATACAATACCATGTGAGTGGGCTCCCATCTGACATACACTGATCCTCTCATACTAGAGGCATGTACTATGTGAATCTCATATGTAAGGAGAGCTCCAGTGGTTCTGGCTTCATAAACACCTCCATGAGGCCACACAAAGGCAGCTTGTGGGATTTGCTAAGCATTCAGAGGTATGTAGTCAGGCAAGCCAGTGCAAAGTTCACTGTAGCTATAGTGGACATCAAGGAACCATACCTATTACATTGGAAATGCTGTTCAAGACCAGTGATATGTGTTTTGCCACATTCAGAGGTTAGCTGAGCACTGTAAGCCATGGCAGGCCTCATTAATGCTTGACAACCCTGGGGAGGTATGCCTCGGAGGAGCATCTGCACTTCACTATGGGGCCTATTTACAAGGCCTTTGCGTGGCCAGTGCATCACTTTTGTCAATGTAAGAAGTGACATCCCAGTACTGCAACGGGCTTGTAAATAAGCCCCTTTATGTGTACCGTATATGTTCTGTAATGCCCCATCACAACTGTACCTGACAAATGCTTGTTGTGAAATAAGCAGCTCTGGAGCTGATCTGCACTACCTGGTGTGTCATCATATGAGTTGTCTGGATGGGCTATGGGCATGTACATCAGCTTAATGCTTCCCTGGGACTCATTTGTATCACCTACAGGGACACGATTACTTGTGTGGCCCGCTCAGTGTCACAGATAGCACTTGTGCACAGATCGTGCCAGCACTATAGCCACGGCATTTCACGCTTTTGCATGGGGGCATGGCTATTTTGTGCTAAAAGTCATGTAAGCCTTTTACTTAATGTTACCACAAATCATCACTGGGTACATGAGACATATAGGATAGCAAACAAATCATGTGTACTTACCAAGGGCTCCAGAAACTTAAATGCCATCATAGTCCAGGATGTCAGACTCCCTGCCAACCACATCGGCCCAGATATGTTTAAGCTGCTGGGTGTTGCGGTTTTCTCCAAACATCTTATGCATCTGGAGGCATACACTCTCCCACCGTTGTTTGTGGACCTTCATTGGGTAGCTCTGGTCTCCCACTGGTTAACATTGCAGGCAGGTAATGTGTGACCAGCCACAGGAGACTGCCCAACTCCTGCTCAGTCATGGCTGAGACCTACTCTTTCTCGGCATGATCCTACCCAAATAATAACTCCTAAACACAATTGAACCCCCAAAAAGTCCACTGCTACCCCTATAACAAATATACCCCAAAAAATGAACATGAGACAGCACACAGTTCAATACACAACAATATAACACAATAAAGCTCAAAAAGGACTTGAGGGACACAACAGGGACAGCAAACACAACGGAACAGCTCCAAACACACCAAAACCACACTCCAGCACAACCAAAGCACAACCACTTCCAAGCCCAAACAGAAAAACTGTGACTTAAAGTGAAATTGAAAGTAACTTCACAGTTCCTGGTGTGCAGCATGCAGAGTCCATGACATCACTCCCCTTTATCCATTACTTCACTTCCTGGGTGGATGCGTCACGTTTTCAGTCGATGCTTCACTTTTTTTTTCACTACCACTCAATGTGTCGATTTCACACAAGGCATGACAAGGTACAATGCGATTTTTGCACGCCTCGGCTAGGAAGCATAATTTTCGGCTGAAACGGTAGCTGCTGAAATCACACTTAATGTTTATGCATCATTTTACGTTTAAGCAATAGGGCAAAAGTGTGTTTTCTGGGGTATTGGGATGTGCAATGCATTTAATAATGTGCAGGGATTGAAGTGGTGGGTGTGAATAGTGGAGTTGACCTCTTTTCTGCCTTTGCATGTGTTTACTATGTGTGTTGATAGTGGACATATGCGTGAGTTCATGCTGTTCAGAGATCATACTATGCAGAGTTCCCAAATACTGTAGTAGAACAAGGACACACCTTACCAGAAATGCCCTGTGTACTAAATTAGCCTTAGCACCCATTGACATAGCATTAGCTTCCCCCAGGGATGCAACAGACTACCACTGCCATGAGGTCAGTGCACCCACATCTACGACAGAACAGCCTACTGCCAAACAACGCTGTGTCCCACAGTGGAGTCATCAGGCTGTGGGAAAATTTGGGAGAGTGCATCGAAGTCAAGTCATGCTGCATCGGTTTTCACAGGGTCGAAGCAGGCGCTGCGTCGGCGTAAGAGCAGTGCATCATGGACTTCGGTGATGCAGTGCTCAAAACTCACACAGCAGCATTTCCTCTGAGGCACTGCGACAGAAAGCTGGGGCCTGAGTTGTAAGTCACTGTTGGTGCATTGAGCAGGAACCACACTTCGGTGCAGGCAGCGGCGATGTGTCGAGTTTTGCAAGGATGTACTGATTCTGAATGATGCTGTGAGCTGATGCGTGAATTGTCTTCTTTAAATCACCAGAACTCACTTCCAAGGACCCAGGAACTGGATTTGGCACCACTTGGCCAGACAGAACTCACAGCAAGAGAGCCCAGGTGCTGGTAGGTGAAGTCTTTGATGGCTCTGAGATTTCTTAACAGGAGGCAAGGTCAACTCAAGCCCTTGGAGAAGCTTGGAAGTAGGATGTAGAAAGCAAAGTCCAGTCCTTTCACTCCTAGGACAGAAGCAACAAGCAGCAGGTCAGCACAGCAAAGCAAACAGCAGAGTGGCAGTTCCTCTTGACAGCATCCAGCTCTTCTTCCTGGCAGAATGTCCTCAATCCAGAAGTGTTCTGAGTTTTGGGTCTCAGAGGTCCAGTACTTATACCCATTTCTGCCTTTGAAGTTGGCAAACTTCAAAGGAAAGTCTTTATAGTGCACAAGGCCCTGAGTTTCAATGCCCTGGCTCCAGACATACTACAGGGGGATGAAGACTGCTTTGTGTGAGGACAGGCACAGCCCTATTTAGGTGTCAGTGATATCTCCGCCCACCACTCTAGCTCAGGGCACACCTCAGCTCCCTTTGTGTGACTGTCTAGAGTGAATGCACAAACAGCCCAACTGTCATCCTGACCCAGACGTGTATTTCACAGACAGGCAGAGGCATAGAATGGTTAAGCAAGAAAATGCCCACTTTCTAAAAGACAACATTCTTTTTTAGAAAAAGGCCAGACTCAGAAGAAAGTACGATTCAAGCCACAACCGTGGGAGATGCGTACACGACACCAATTCTACAAAACCTAACAACATCTATCATTGTGAATTTGTCCAACAAATTTCTCACCAAAGACGAAGAACAAGTACTCCAACTCGGGTTAAAATTTGTGCCAACATCACGCACAGACTTTGCTAGACTCAAAACGGAAGCAATGGAATTTTTCCGAAAAATTTGACTTAAAGCCTTTTTTCCACGAGAGATACACCAATAGTCCATGAACCATCTGGATTGGCCAATAAATCCAACTTAACACCACCTTCACACACTATTCCTAAAGATATCCTAGCATTCGAGCAGGTCGTGCTTTCCTCCATTCAACAATTGGAAAATAAAATGTTTTATAGCAAAAACAATTTGACCAGTGCACAGCAAAGAGCAATACGACCCCTGAAGGAAGATGATTCCATGGTAATTAAAGCGGATGATAAAGAGGGAGCGGTGGTTATCTGGCCCAAAGATATGTACCAAGGGAAGGCAGAAAGCAGATTCAAAATCTGACGTGGTATAGACCATCCAAAGAAGACCCTTCTTGCGAATTCAAGGAACAAATTAATCAAATAGCCAATGACGGCCTTGAACAAGGAATCCTGGGGATGAAGGAGCATGATTTTCTTATTAAGAAACACCCAAGGACTCCAGTGATTTACTTCCTCCCTAAGAATCATAAGCAACTACAAGAACGTCCAGGCAGGCCGATAGTATCGGGTTGCGATTCGATCATGGAGCCCATTTCCAAGTACGTTGATACATTTCTAAAACAGTTCCTAACGGAGGTTCCCTCATACTTAAGGGACACGACTGACTTTATCAACAAGGTAGAAGGTACCCCATTTGATCAGCAGCACCATTGGCTTTTGTTCTTCGACGTAGTCTCATTATACACACAGATTCCGCAGGACGAAGCACTAGAATCGATGGAATTCTACTTGGAGTCCAGAACATGACCACATAAGGTTCCAACTGGATTCATTCTCCAACTGGCAGAAGTGGCATTAAAAAAGAATTTCTTCACGTTCAAAGGGGATTTTTACTGGCAAATCAAGGGGACAGCCATGGGTTGTCCCTTTGCCCCAAAAATTGTCATACTGTACATGGCGAGATTCGAGGACAAATACATTTACAACAACAACCCTTTTGTTCAAAATCTCATCCAATGGTACCAGTACATGGATGATGTCTAGTGCCTGTGGAGTGGCACAGAAGCCGAAATAGATACATTTCATGAATGGTTGAATCATCATCACCCAGACATACAATTCACTTTGACCAAAAGCCAGACCACATTAACATTCCTGGACGTGGAAGGTAGACCCCACCAAAATAAATTGATTACAACTCTACATAAGAAATCCACAGACAAGAATGCCATCTTGTACCACAATAGTTTTCACCCAAGTAATCTCAAAGATAATTTACTATATGGTCAGCTACTCCAGATCACAAGAAATTGTTCTCGCAGGGCTGACTTTTAAATTCACAGGAACACCTTTTGTAAACAGATGAAAGACCGGGGGTATCCAAAAAAGTTGTTGAAGCATGCACTTAAAAGAGCCTGGTGTACACCAAGAGAGTGTTTACTTACCAAAAAAGAGAGACCTAGGATGGATAGAATCGTGTGCGTTTCAACATATGGACCACACACAAATACATTTTGCAGTACCATTTTGGAGAACTGGCACTTGGTGAAAAATCTGAACCTAGGACTGAACGCACCCCTTTTTGCCCTGAAGAAAAACATGAGCATTGGCCAGCGGGTAGTTAGAGCTGAGCTAGCCCCTTCCAATCAAAACAGAAATCTCAGAACACTTTTCAAAATGAAACCACTGCAGGGCCATCACAAATGTGGCAATTGTACAAGTTGTGTTTCCACATTGACTGGCTTGGAATTCGTGCATGATAACATCAAGTGGACAAGAAAGCAGTTTTCTAATTGCAAGACCAAAAATGCCATATACGCAATCGTCTGCCCATGTCCCAAAATTTACATCGGGAAAACTACGCAAGAGGTACAACAACGTATAGTACAACATCGTTCCAGGATCAAAAATAAAGTAATAACTGCACCAATGATCAATCACTTCATTGATTCAAAACATGAGGATGTAGACTTCAAATGGACCGTGTTGTCAGTCATTAAACCTTCACCTCGGGCGGTGACACCAAATCACTACTGCTAAGGAAAGAGGCTTACATGATAGTAAGATTCAACAGCATCACTAAGCGGCTCAATGAAATGTCAGAATTGGGCAGACATTAAGGCTACATTGCATTCTTCAATATGACGCTGTTCGTCAAAACTCCAACGCCCAGAATGCAACTTGTTGGACATCAGCTATCCCTGTGAAAAAATGTATTATTAACCGCAACCTCCACAAACACAGGAAGGGGGATACCGCACTCTTCATTCAAAGAAGTACGTTGGTACACTTTCAAAGTTAAATGTCAAAAACATTTGATTCAATGAGTTCGTCATTTATTGAACTCCAACATCCAGAGGGCTCTCGGTGGGACAACAGGCCTTTTTGTCAGAAACGCCCGGAAGTGATTTGTTATCCCGATGAGAGAACGAGACCAAGTGCATCGCTCCCATCCTTTTCGGAATGAAGTAAGTCCGTGCGGAGCTTTGATCTAATTTCATTTCAACTGCTCCATTTTTACAAACAACCCGTGCTTGACGAAAACCGCAAGCTCATTGTTTTTTTCTTTTTCCGACACAGCGTGTGAATGTCCTGCAATCAACAAGCCGTTTCACTAACCGAAACATTTCAGGAGCACAAGTAAGCCCGAATAAAACACAGAGCACGATTCTGTTACATCTCTGACCCGGGTGGGCTTTTCATTTTAATTGCAATTATTTGTGGTCCCTAGTGTGCCGGTAAACGGATACAATAACGTATGCGAGCCATCCGAGTAAAGATACAATAAAGCTCCAGCAAGTTTGGCTTAACGAACCTTGAATACAAGTAAGTGCCACATGGAGTGCCTTGCAATGTTTCTTTTTTGGCACTACCTGCGCACATATTGAAACATACTTTATCATATTTCAGATTGAGCCTCACACAAGCCTCTTTGGTCCTACGAATGTATTCCCTAGGGATTCATGCCTTCTACACTACCAGGTATTTAAATAAGATGACAAGCTTGAACGCTTTCAGTTCAAGAGAGGTAGAGATCAACTTCCACCTAGAGAACAACAACGATCGCAACACCACCACCCTGCTGGACAACCTCGCCAACCTCGGACTCAAGCAACTGGTGACCACCCCCACACACCACGCCGGCCACACGCTTGACCCCGTCTTCTCCTCCAGCAAGGACATCTCCTTCAGCCACACCACCGGACTCCACTGGACAGACCACAGCTGCATCCACTTCAGCTTCAGCAGGACCACCACGCACCACCACCCGCAACAGCTCCCGCGCAGAAGCTGGAACAAGATCACCACCGACCAACTCACCACATCCCTGAGCCAGAACCCTCCCGCCAGCTCAACGAACCCCAACCAAGCCGCCAGCAACCTCACAAGATGGATCACCAACTGCGCTGACATCCTCGCCCCATTGAAGACCCCCCAATCAGACCCGGCAACAAGAAAGCACCATGGTTCACCGACGAACTCAAGAAATCCAAGAAGAACTGCCGGGCCCTCGAGAAAGCATGGTGCAGAGACCCGACTGCAGACAACATGACCACCCTCAAACACGCCACCCGAAAAACACCACCAGCTGATCCACACCACCAAGAAAACCGCATTCAAGGAACGACTGGACAACAACGCCCACAACAGCAAGGAACTCTTCATCATCGTCAAAGAGCTCTCGAACCCCAGTGCCGGAAACAACGACATCACCCCTCGCAAGACCTCTGCAACTCGCTCGCCTCGTTCTTCCACAGCAAGATCGCAGACATACACAACAGTTTCAGCACACAGCCGACGTACCCTACAACCGTTCCAACGTCCCCCACCTCCACCCTCCGAGCCTGGACCCCGATCAACACCGAAGACACTATCCGCACGATGAACTCCATCCACTCCGGATCACCAACCGACCCCTGCCCTCACCACATCTTCAACAAGGCCGACGCCGTCATCGCACCCCACCTCCGGGACATCATCAACACCTCCTTCGACACCGCCACCTTCCCAGAGAGCTGGGAGCACGCCGAACTCTGCGCCCTACTGAAGAAACCGTCAGCGGACCCCACCGACCTCAAAAACTACCGCCCCATCTCGCTCCTTCCTTTTCCTGCCAAAGTCATCGAGAAGACCGTCAACAGACAACTGGCCGCCTTCATCGAGACGAATGGATCCCTCGACCACTCACAGTCCGGCTTCCGGGCCAACCACAGCACCGAGACCGCCCTCATCGCAGCCACCGACGACATCCGAGCCCTGCTCGACAACGGGGAAACAGCGGCCCTCATCCTCCTGGACCTCTCCGCAGCGTTCGACACAGTCTGCCACCGCACCCTAGTGCAACGCCTGAACAACGTCGGAATCCAAGAGAAGGCACTGGAGTGGATCATCTCCTTCCTCGCCGGAAGAACCCAGAGAGTCCGCCTCCCCCGTTCCGTTCCGAGGCCACCGAAGTCATCTGCGGCGTACCACAAGGATCATCACTCAGCCCCACCCTCTTCAACATCTACATGAGCCCCCTCGCAGCCATCGCACGCCAACACAACCTCAACATCATCTCCTACGCCGACGACACCCAGCTGATCCTCTCCCTCACCAACGACCCCACAACCGCCAAAACCAACCTACATGAAGGGATGAAGGACGTAGCCGAGTGGATGAGGAACAGCCGCCTGAAACTGAACTCAGATAAGACGGAAGTCCTCATCCTAGGATCATCACCCTCCGCCTGGGACGACTCCTGGTGGCCCCCTGCCCTGGGCAACGCACCCAAACCAACGGACCACGCACGCAACCTGGGCTTCATCCTGGACTCCTCCCTCTCAATGACCAGACAAGTCAACGCCGTCTCCTCGTCTTGCTTCAACATCCTACGCATGCTGCGGAAGATCTTCCGGTGGATCCCCACCGAAACCAGGAAGACGGTCACCCAGGCCCTCGTCACCAGCCGACTGGACTACGCCAACTCCCTCTACGCCGGAACCACAGCCAAACTTCAGAAAAGACTCCAACGCATCCAGAACGCCTCAGCTCGACTCATCCTGGACATCCCCCGACACAGCCACATCGCCGGACACCTGAGAGACCTGCACTGGCTCCCCATCAGCAAGAGAATCACGTTCCGACTCCTCACCCACGCACACAAAGCTCTCCACAACCAAGGCCCCAGATACCTCAACGACCGTCTGACCTTCTACACTCCCACCCGCCAGCTACGATCGACCAACCACGCCCTCGCCGCCGTCCCCCGCATCCGAAGAGCCACAACGGGAGGAAGATCCTTCTCCTACCTGGCTGCCAAGACGTGGAACTCCCTACCCATCCACCTCCGCCTGACCCAAGACCACCTCTCCTTCAGGAAGCAACTCAAGACCTGGCTGTTCGAACAGTAGCGGACCCCCCTCCCCTAGCGCCTTGAGACCCTCCGGGTGAGTAGCACGCTATACAAATGCTTGATTGATTGATTGATTGATTGATATTTATTTCTAATCATACACAATCCTTTCTCCCTAGATAACCCAGTCTATGCCCTGAAGAGAATTCCCTTAATAATTGTGGGAATCGAAACGCGTCGGCAACATTCAACACGGGGATTCCTTCATTTAATTAAGTTAGTCTCAGTAGAAATGTTGTAAAACTTGTAACTACTAGGTGCAACCATTTCTCCCCGTGCGTAGCAGCACCATGAATATTTTAGACAACCTGACTGCTCAAGATTGTCGAGTCGTTGCTTTTGCCTTTCAAATTAAGACTGGTGTCCATATCTAGACTGGTTTCATTGCATATAATCACTGTTGTGTTGTGTTGTTTGCAATTTCATTGTCTCTGTGTTAAATCTCAGTGTTGATTCATGTATTTTTGTTTACGTTTGGTAACATGTGTTTTCACAATGTGCATCAATTTATACGTATCCACTTTTGTCTGACTTAAGTACTAATGTGGATTAAGGTCATTACTAAAAAGTGAATGACAAAGCAAATAAATGCTAAAAGTCTAGACTAATTGATTTAATGGGCTACAGTTTGTTAAATACTCTAACAGCAATTAAATGGGACGGACTGGACAAACTTTTTTTGTACAAACACTTTCTAAAAGTAGCATTTTCAAACTTACAATTCAAAAACCAACTTCACCAAAAGATGTATTTTTAAATTGTGATTTCAGAGACCCCTAACTCCAAATCTCTATCTGCTCCCTGTCAGGGCGCATCGTCCCGGCATACACTGACAACCATCAGTGGGAATCGGAGTGAGAAAGTCACTCCGGGGCAGCAAAGAGTCCAACTCCCTTCATCCTTCACGTTCCTGATGTATCACACGGTACTGGCGTGCCATCAGGAAAGCAGGATATTGCAGAGGGACGCATCTGAGGTGCTGCCGAATATTTTGTGGATTTTCTGAAGCCGAGGTTGTTCGTGAGGAGGTCTGGTCCGGTAAGGGTGCTCGTTGCACCATCTTACATTCTTTACGGAAGGATTGTATTTGTATGGGGATATCACCAGACTTGTTCTTTTTCTCCTGTTGGCGAGATCGGCAATTTCATGCCTGTCTCATGCGGAGGGGGAGAATACTGCGGTATCCTCAGGATTCAGCCCGCGATGCCTTTGCCCTTACTTTGATGTACTTAGATAAATACATTTTCAATCTCCTCCGTTGGTGAGTCGTAGTTCATGGGACTCATGCGGAGGAGATCTCCTTTTGTTGTTTCGTATCTAGGTTGTACTAGGGAGGAACTGATCTCCCGCCTTGAAACTGTATTGACATTTCAGAGCTTTGCGGTCTTGGAGAATTACTCACCCTAAGCTCGCTGCATACACTCAAACATACGATTGTAGAGTGAAGGAACTCCCAATCGTGATCCTTGTTATAATTTCTTTAAGTATTGGTAAAGTACTTCGTTTTCCAGGAACTATTGCTGTAAACATTTACCTAAGTCTCAGCAACCTCTTATAAACAGGATTTTTACCTTGGGAAAAGAGATTTAACAGTGGCCTTTTCTTGTGTGTGTTCTTCTATGTTCCTTACAGGGGAGAGCAGTAGGGGGTGACCAGGAAGTTAGTCGCCTTGTGCACTTTTGAGTTCAGCCAACTCCCCGAACTGGGTAGTTGAGGCGTTCTAGGTGTTGCATGGGACTTACCACAGGTGACTGCTTGATAAAAGTGTTTACATATATTATTCATGTTGTTATTTCTCCATGACAGTATTCGTTTTGGTACCCTGAAAACACCCTCTCCTCTCCTGTTATAGAGTGGCTTCTTTTCCTTTACAGGTAGCTCTTACATACCTTTCACATACTCTTAGACCTAGAATCATATGAAAGTGGTTAAATGAAAAGTAGAGGAACAAGAGTATTGACTACTTTTTATTGTCATTCGCAGATCTCCTTCCCTGTGGTTCCTACCTTTTACTTCCCCCGCTTGATCATCCCACTAGTCTGAGTTATTCTATATATTTCGGACTTGGGGCTATCGAGAGGTGGACCCCTCTGAGCATCGGCACGACCCTAAGGATATTACGGTGAACCGTGACAGAATAATCATCCCACAAATTACTTATCCTCCCGGTCGGGCTGATTTCAGAATGGCCACCTTGGAAGATGATCTAGCAGCCCTTGCCTTGCCGAGCTGACGGCTACATGCAATGAGACCGCAGCATTGCAAGCAAAAGTAGAGAGGATGCAGAGAAACCCTTTTGATGTTAGTGGCCCATCACTCCCCATATCTACTCCAGTAGTGGTAGAAATGCCTTCACAGATCCCTTTAGCCCTTCCTGAGAGATTTTATGGGGACATTAACAAAGTTCAGGTATTTCTTACCCTGGTCTTGTTACATTTTACATGTAAACCAAAGATGTTTGCTACTAATCAGGCCCGTGTAGCCTTCTTGATCTCCTATTTAGCTGGGGAAGCATAGTCAGAAGAGACGACCCAATATGATTGGGATGCTTTCAGGGAAGAGTTTGAGAAAACCTTCGACCGCAGGGCGGAGACTTTCTCCGCGGATAGGGAGTTGCTGGAGCTCAAACAGGGTAACAAGGATTTGATCGTTTACCTGAATACTTTTAGAAGGCTAGTTGCTGAAACAGATTGGGCTGAGTCTAAACAAGCTGCACTCTTCTACCAAGGGCTCAAGGATGAATTGAAAGATATCATCGCTCAAGTGGATCCTCAGCCTCGGACTTGTAAGGCCCTCATCGACTTGACCATGCGGTTGGATCATCGCTTAAAAGAACGTAAAGGAGATCACAAATATAAAGAAAGATTTACCCTGCATTATGAACGTCCCAGATTTGGCCAAGTGGCCACAGTCACAGCTGACAAAACGTCGGAAAACCAAATCGCTTGAGGTTGGATGAAGGGGAACCCTCGAGCGTTCGTGTGATCCCTTCAGTAAAACAGTAATCTATTTTGGGACAAGAACACTTTTTTATCCTGATGGAAATCCAAGTTAATCATGACCGAAAGATGATCAAGGCAATGGTGGATTCAGGAGCCACAGGTTGCTTCATGGATGAGAAAGATGTCTGAAGACTGGGCGTGACGCTAGTACCCAAGAGCACCCCTGAGATTGTATTTGCAGTGGATGGTAAGCGTTTGGATTCAGGACCCATTTGTTATGCAACAGAAGTGTACGAGATATGGTATCAAGAAGACCATTATGAACAGCTATCGTTCAACATTATTCAGGCACCCCACTATGGAGTGATATTGGGCCTGCCCTGGTTACAGAAACATGATCCTACCAATGAATGACCCAAAAACGCTCTGAAGATGGAATCCGAATATTGCAGAGAGCATTGCTTATGAACACCCATGATCCCTGCAAAGCCTTTAGCATTACGACATCACATAGCTACCGCCGCGGAAAAAGAAGTGGTCTTACCTACCTGCTACCAGAAGTTCACAGACGTCTTTTGCGACAGCATGGCTGAGGAGTTACCCCCACATAGGATATACGATTGCCGAATTGATCTCATCCCGGGAGCTGTGGTTCCCTGTGGGAGGATTTATGCCCTTACCGAGCCAGAAAACCAACATCTGAGACAATACATCGAAAAATATCTCTTCTTTGGGTTTATTCGTCCCTCAGGTCTCCTGCTGCTTC
The DNA here is from genome assembly GCA_963921515.1 of Calotriton arnoldi. Lineage (NCBI taxonomy): Eukaryota > Metazoa > Chordata > Amphibia > Caudata > Salamandridae > Calotriton > Calotriton arnoldi. The sequence continues at coordinate 29,720 of CAWUFW010019802.1, forward strand.
TCCTTTATTCTTCATACCGAAAGCAAACGGAGAACTAAGAACGTGCATTGATTTCAGAGCATTAAATGCTATCATGGTTAAGAATGAATATCTGCTCCCTTTGATACCCGTGTTGTTGGAACAAGTGAAAGGGGCGGTGATCTACACTAAACTTGATCTCAGAGGGGCATACCATTTGGTGCATATGCGAGAAGGAAATGAATGGAAGACTGCCTTTAAAACCCGGTACGGATTGTACTAATATCCAGTTATGTCTTTCGGACTCTGCAGTGCCCCCGCAGCCTTTCAGTTTTTCCTGAATGACATTCTCAGAGAGTTCTTGAATCATTTTGTGGTTGTCTACATTGATGACATCCTTGTTTTTTCAACCAATGAAGGAGAACATAGGGAACACATCAGTCTTGGTCTGAAAACCCTGCAGAACCACCATCTATTCTGCAAGATCAGCAAATGTGAATTTCACGTTACCACCGTAGAATTTTTGGGGTTGTACTCACCCCTTCAGGACAAGTGATGGCGGAGAGGAAAATAATGGCAATTTCAGAGCAGCCACGTCCTCAAAACATCAAAGACATTCAATGTTTTTTAGGCTTTGCCAATTTTTGTAGACGGTTCATCAACCAGTTCTCGAATACTGTGGCACCTATTACGAAATTGTTGTGAAAAAAGATACCGTTTCAGTGGTCGGAAGAAGCTCAAACAGCCTTTGACTCACTTAAGAAGGCCTTTTCCTCAGCTCCTGTGTTAGCATATGCTAATCTGGAAATACCATTTATAGTGGAAGCAGATGCTTCGGAAGTGGCTGTACAGGCAGTGTTGTCCCAAAGGCATGCAACAACAGGCCAATTACATCCAGTAGCCTTCATGTCTAGAAAATCGAATGGCGCTGAACAGAATTACACCATGGCCAAAAAAGAGCTATTAGCCATTAAAGAGGCCTTTTCGGAGTGGAGACACTGGTTGCCAAACACAGAATAACCGTTTACACTGATCATCGCAATTTACAGTTCATGAAGTCAGCCAGGCAGTTAACACCACGACAACTCCGATGGATGCTGTTCTTCGCCGAGTTCCCTTTTGTCGTAACCTTCAGACCTGGCAGAGAAAACAAGAAAGCAGACACTTTAACACGTCAAGAAACTCAAATGGAACAGACCACGGTTCTAGAAAGGGCCATCATCGAACCGCACGAGGTCCTTTGTGCTATACAAACTGACTATTTTCTAAGGAAGGTAATCCTGGGAACTCATACCTTCACCTTGAAAGAGTGGCTTAAATGACATCCTGAGTGGCGTTTACAAAAAGGGATTCCAATGAAAGGAAAACAAGTATTAATCCCTACCAAGGAATTGAGACAACAAGAGTTTCAGTGGTGTCATACACTCCCCTGTGCAGGACATTTTGGGGTTGAGAAGACAACCGAAAAAGTTTTGAGGCAGTTTTGGTGGCCATCATTATGTCCAGACATTTTATCATGGGTCAAGAGCTGTTCCATTTGTGCTCAAATGAAGGCCGGTAAAAGCAAATCCCAAGGTCTCTTACAACCATTGCCAACTCCCGAGAACCTTTGGGAAAGATTTTCAGTGGACTTTACAGTGGGGTTGCCCAAAGATGAGGGGTTTACAGTTATACTAGTGGCCGTTGATTACTTGACAAAGATGGGACATTTCATTGCCTGCAAACAGATTCCTTCTGCAGGTCAGTTAGCAAAGTTACTGCTCATAAATGTGATCAGGTTACATGGTCTCCCACGAGTAAGAGTTTCTGTTCGTGGCACACAATTCACAGCACAGTTTTGGAGAATGTGGATCTCCGAGTTACGGATCTCCTCCGCACTGTCTACCAATTTTCACCCGAAAACAGATGGTCAGACGGAACGACTAAATCAAACACTTAAACAATTTCTGAGATGTTACGTTGACAATAATACTGAGGCATGGGTGGAATGGTTATGGTTAGCTGAAATCGCATACATTAGTGCCACTCACAGCTCCACAAAACACACCCCGTTTTATAGCTCCGATGGTTTTTACCCTTGTTTCATCCCTTTCCTGACTCCCAGTCACAATACAAAACTCCCAGAGGTACATAAAAGATTGATCCATATACAGACGACATTGAAAGATACACAAAGACACCTTCAGCATGCAAAGGAACTGTATAAGAGACAGGCAGACAGACACCGGAGACCCAACCCGATCTATAAGAAAGGAGGTTTGGTATGGCTGTCCACAAGGAATATACGTTTCAAGAGACATAGTGGTTTAATCCCAAATACATAGGCCCTTATAAGGTGTTGAAACACGTAAACCCTGCGGCAGTGAAACAGGGAATGGGAAGGTGCCCTGGCTCCAGAGGGGCTGGGTGAGTCAGCGCTAGGCTGAATAGGCAGATCTGCATTTGGAGTAGTGGCAGGAGTAAACGCTGACCCTGAATAGGTCTGTGCCTGCCTGGGACAATGCTGGCTCCGCCCCCCTGTGGTGTGTCTGGGGCCAGGACCTGCAATGTCAAAGGGGACTGTTGGGCACTGTAAATAAAATATTGAGTGCCCCCCAGAACTGTTTTTTACTGGATCCCCCAAGCCCTGTGCGAGGGCAGAACAAAGACCTGGCTGATATAAATATTGGGGCTGTGACCCCATGTCTGTGTACTGCTTGGTGCTGACCTGGAACTAGTGGCCGGCAGGCTGCTGGGCTGCCAGGATTAACCACTGTGGGACCCAGCTGCTGCTTTCTGAGGGTCCCTATGTGCTGGCCTGCCTGTGCCCAGCTCTGCTCCTCTGACTTTGAGACTTAGCGCCTCGTGAGCGCTTCGGGATTGCTTGCCTGGTGCCGGAAAACGGGAGGAGCGCTGGTGCCCTGCAGCGTGGGCCGCGCTCCCCTCCCCAAGGTGACTGGAGTCCCAGAGGGGGGCCGACACTGCCCGAGGCGTGAGGAGTGCCTCAGGGGTTTTTGCGCTCGAAAGCGCTGTGCCGAAGGAATCCCAGCGCTGGGATTCCTCCGCGTTGCCAATCCGAAACAGGAAGCCAGGCGGCGCTTGCCTGACTGTGGGCGGGGCTCCCCGTACGGAGGACGAGAGCCCAGCGTGTCTGACTGCCCGCGTTGCTGGACCCAAAGAGAAAAACCGGTGATTGCGGCCTGATTGGGGGCCGGCCGAAGGAAGTCAAGCAGGAGCAAAGCATGACAGTGGGCGGGAGCCTACCCCGCATTGGTGAGCACCCAAAAGAGGGACCGGAGCCTCGCGGGCTCCCTGCCGAAGTTCTGCTGTGTCCCGGAGGAAGTCTGGAGAAGCCCCGGTGAGTGGGGCCTGTGCGGGGCACGGCGGGTGCCTATGTGAGGCATCTGTTGTACCAGGAGGAGCCCGGTGAAAGGGGCTCCCAAGGCACTGTTGGTGCTGGTGCTTATTCTTACAGCTGCACCGCCAGGGTGCGGGCAGCTGCAACACGGGGGCATTTTCTTTTGTGGGTGCTAAACCCAGACAAGGGTGAGTGGCACCCTCGCCCCATTACCTTGCCAGCCAATCTGGAGGCCTCGGTGTAAGCCCTGGTGGAGGAAGGAACCTTCACAACCCTACCACGCAGTCCCGGTGGTGAGCGCCGAGGTGCAGGGACTGCCAATAGGGGGCCCGTGGGTACCCAGGGATATTGGGACCTGCTGACTATGTTTAGCGACGGTGCAGTGTTGCGGATTATGTTTGGCATAATGTGCTGCGACTGCATGCCACTGAGGTGCACTGCTAATGTAAGATATGCCTATGGTGGTTTATACCTAATATGTTTTATGCATAAAGTGTTTATGCTTAAATGTGAATGCCTAAGGTGGTTTATGCTGAGTACAGTATTTTACCAGTAGGTACTGGTTGTGTTATTTTCACTACTTGTGCTTTCCAATGGTTCTGACAGTGGCCCGATTGGCCCTGTCATGTATATAATCCCCTGTAAAGTATAACCTAGTGCCAGGTGGCCCAGTGTACATTTGTGATTATGATCTAATGTGTTTTATGAGTAATACAAAGGCTATTTTATTTTTTACATAACCTTGTGTGGAGGTTCTTTTGTGGTGTGCCTAGTGTGTCGCTGCTGTGTGTGTGTGTTGCGCAATCGCTTTACACATTGCCTCTGGGATAAGCCTGACTGCTCATGCCAAGCTACCAAGGGGGTGTGCAGGGGTTATCTTCAGCGTGTAACTCCCTTGCCCTGACTAGAGTGGTGGTTTCTGCCTGGCTTAGGCGCATGCCCTAGCCAACCAGAAATCCCATTTCTAACAACCAACTAGTGTTATGGGTGAGGGAAGGGAAGCAAGGCAGGTCTGGGCACAATATGGCTTCGAAAGGGACACATGAAATACTTGATGAACGGGTAAATCTTCTGGCACCTGTAATTTTACAGCTATTTGGTTAATGGTTAGTTCAATAGAAAAGGGACTCACATATCTGGTTTGTAGGTTATGTGGCTCTTGTAATAGCAGGTGTTTAGTGAACAGTCAAACTTGATCTCCGACCTTGTAGTCCGGCTGTTGTTGTCGATGTCTGTTAGCATATTTTTCAATACTCAACTTAGCCTGGTGTAAATGTGATAACAGCTACTGTTGTGAATCAGCCAGATATTTTACAAAGTAGTGTATGACAGGTACATTTTCAGAGTGCATTACAAAATTTTCAGGCAACATAGGAGCATGTGTACCCATTAAACAATAGAAAGGTGAAACCCCAGTGGCTGAATGCTGTAAGTTATTGTAGGCAAATTCAGCAAAAGATAACAAGCATTCCCAACCCTTAGGAGCAGAGGTCAATAGACATTGCAGTGTTTGTTCTAGAACATGGTTTACACACTCCGTCTGCCCATCAGTTTGTGGGTGATAGGCAGGTGAGTGTTGGTCATCAATGTCCAATGATGTGCAAAGACAGCGCCAAAATCGGAAAATGAATTGCGGGCCCCGATCGGAAATGATGACTAAAGGGAGTCCGTGCAATCGCTTGATTCGTTGAATAAACAGCTTGGCGAGGGTCTTGGCAGTGGGAATTTGTTTTAAGGCAATAAAGTGCACCATCTTGGAAAAAAGATCTACTGTCACCCAAATGCTTGTATAGCCATTGGAGTCAAGAAGGGCAGTAATAAAATGCAAGCTTATGACTTGCCAAGGATGTGGGGGCACTGGCAAAGTTTGTAAATATCATGATGGGGCAGAATGGGATGCCTTGTTATGAGAACATGTTGGGCAGGTCTGAACGTAGTCATGCACATCCTTGGACAATGTGGGCCACCAAAACAATCATTGACAGTTTGCTAAGGTCTTCTGGATTCCTGGATGACCTGCTAAGGGAGTGTCATGATACCAGGTTAAGGCTTCCTGTCTTAATTCTTTTGTGGGTACATATAAGGTGGTATCACGGTAAGGAAGGTCATTTTGTACATGATTATCTTTTTCAGTCATGATGGTGCTGGGGGCACATCAGTTATGAGAGTGCTGGGGGAACATTGGTCATGAGGATGATGGGTAAACATCAGTCATGAGGGGTTGGGTGGGTCCACATCAATTATGAGGGTGTTGGGGAGCATTGGTTATGAGGATGTTGGGGAAACATCAGTCATCAGAGTGTTGGGGGAAAAGTGGTTATGAGGATGCTGGATAAACAACAGTCATGATATCATGGTATGCCATAAAGCGCCATAGGGATAAAGCAACATGAGCCCTGCGAGGTAGGCCCATCACAGAGAGGGTGCATGAGGCGGTTGTGACACTATACAAATACTGAATTCAAAGAGGTATGACAGAACAGTGGAAAGCAATATCACACCAAAGGATCCAGAGAAGTCTAAGAGGATCAGGTGGTGGTGACTCCCAGATCCAGCATCCTTCTGAAGTTATCTAGAATGGAGACATCCATATTGTGGAGGATTTTAAATCCTGTTTGATCAGGGTCAAGGTAGTCTAGTTGATGAATGAGTAAAGTTGTCTATTAACTTACGTTTCTACTACTGTTGCAGAGATTCTGCTAGGAAGCAGAACAGTGCCTTGGGATAACAGAACATCAGAATGTAGGGACTAAGTGTCTTTGCCATGTCAGTACCTGGAGGCCGAAATTTGACTAGTTCACAGTTCCTCACCTGAACTCCTAACCATTACAGAGTAGCAGGTGATTTCCTAGAACATGAACCTCTAGTCCCCAAGGGAAAAATGGAAAGAGAGCATCACCTTTTGTTTCTCACTCATGCATGTCCATAGTAAACAGAAGAAAGACATAAAGCAAGTTGACAATATATTTATTGAAACTATAGTAACTATTTTGAAGCATGTGTGCTGCGATTAGTAAACAAATACAACTAAACAGCGTAATCAACATTACTAGCAGGCTGTATACAATGAATGACCCAACTATGGCAAGTAATATATATGTCTAGACCTACCCTTACTATGTGAGTACAGGGATATATTAGTGATCTCTGGGATTAGCAACAGGCCCCATACCTGGAGTGTGTAGTTAGATGGTCCGCATCATTGGTGTAAACTCAGTTTATGCAAGGCTGGCCTGCCTCTGTTCCAGGACCGGTCTCTCAGCTGGGATTCTCCTCTCTGCCCTCTAAGGGGGCAAGAAGCTGTTTATATGATAAGAACTGCTGTGTGATAAAATGCAGCTCTGCTACCGTGTTGTGTCTAAAAATGTTAGGAGATATTGCTCACCGGGCACAAAAAACAGTTCACAAATTGTTTAGTTCCTGGAGCAAAGGGACTCCAAAGAGTTGTATTATGCACTCACGGCATCGGCGGACCAGTGGCAGTTCCATTACCAGTGGGCTTTGAAACAGAACATCTATTGTGAAGTAGCAAAAATACAACCAAAATGACACAAATGAGGAATAATAGCAAGGGTGTGCCCCCGAACACACTGGAAAACAGGGAATGGATGAAGGTCAGTATTGCTCTAAAGATTTTCTGGAAGGTACTGACTAAGCCAGTCCTGATTATTTTTAAAAAGTATGCTATGCCGGTGGTATTGGAAGCATTAAAAAATTTGGTGCACTAGCCTGCCAAAATGTAATGGAAAATTTGTGTTCAACAAGTACTGTATTTCACTGGAGGTCCTTGCAACATGCAGTTCAAATGTTTCTCGGGCAGATGTTAATGCCACATCTTTTTGAAACAATAAGGCTTTGAGTGAGCTTAGCTTGTAAAAGTCTGCCTTCAAAGTTGGAATTGAAGGTCACGACGAATTATTAGAAAACTAATGCATAGATGGAAAAAGCATATTATTGCAGCAGGTCACTATCTGCAGGACCGATAAAATATATGGAATCCTGGCCTTCATTCCTCAACAGTCCTGGTAGCTTAACATTTAATAGCTTCTATTTGAAAGGACAGTGATGAGAGGGATAATTGAAGTGGCTGGTATTCCTTTTAGAAAACAGGCCAAATTTGCTACTGAAGCATTACATGCACTGTGTATGGTAACATGTTTATAAACAAGTGAGTGACTGACAGAAGAGTCACATTCCTTTCCAGTAAGGAATACCTCTCTCAGCCCACTCAAATCGGTAAGGGAATGGTAAAGATTATAACTCATGAATAAAGCTCCCTCTTAAGGCTTCATATCTACCCACTACGAAATGTTTCATACAAGCTGTGAAATGGAATGTTTAAACTGGTAAAGATATTTCACCATGTATCAACCACACCTTGGAGGGTGTCTCTGCTCTTGTGAATGAGAGCTGTTTTAACTTCTCGAGATGCAACATTGTGTAAGTGGATTCCTTCTTGGCCATGAGCTGTTGTTTAGAGAAGAATAGGTATGTAGAATTTAGATAACGCCATGGCATGCATCCATTTTTGAGGAGCTGAAGTGTCCAACTAAACTGCATGATAGATCTAAGCTGACTTTGCCCATGGTATAATGAAGAAATATTACTGTAATAATATAGATGACAGACAACACAATGTTGTTCACATTGTACATGCTAGGAAGACAACATGTTAATACTATTAGCAACAACAGCAAGTACTATATCCAAATTATCTTGATCAATTTGTTTTAAATGTATAGCAGCTTCCATTTGTGATAGTTTCCGAATTTCCTTATATGTGGCGTAAATAAATCTTTTTGAACGTGAAGACTTAGGACCCAATAAGAAATCAGATAGGTCCATGTCTTTAGAAAGAAGGGAAATGTTCTTTTACTGACGACAGTGTGGAATGTTTTAACCATTGCTGGCACAATTTCCCTCACGAATAGGTGGTGACTATCCCTGAGTGTTGAGAGTGGGAATGACATGGGTCCTGTCTGCTTGCCTCAAACTCTGATTTTGGAATTCAAATAATGAGTATAACAACCATTTGTGTCCACTGGCCACAATAACCTGAAAGTGCAGATTCAAATGTACCATTCTGTTACATTCTATTGATCTGTAGTACGCTGTAATTTGTTAAATGTTGGCAATTGGTAACTCGGGCAATGGATGGAATGTTTGGTGAATTCATGTCTTTAATTTTTGCCAGTCCTAGACAAGTAGTCTGCTGAACTGTATCATTCGGATAAATCATTAGTGTTGGAATTAAGCAGGCTTGAAACAAGGTGTCTGTTCCTTGAAGTTGCCAAGGTTTGGTACCCCATATTTATTTTATGCCAATGGTATCCTTCCAACATTCGTAGCCTAATTGTGTGAGCATATATTTCTTTGCTGGTGTAGGGACAAGTTTAAAATAGAACATTTTTGAGTCTAATGTATCATGTTAAGAAAAATATGTGAAATATTCCCTATATGTGTGGGAGATCCCTTGTGGGGAAGTAGGACAATGTTTCCATTGTGTATAATTAAAAAGTGTGTGTTGAACACCAGCTCAATATAAATGATGATGTCCATAATGATTATCCCTGGGCATAATACTTTGCTACGCTCACGGAGCATGCAAAGTTTGTGTTACTACGCACTACACAAATTACACGTAGCAAAGTAAAAAACTCTGCTAATCAACGTAGCGTAGCAACAGTATATTAAACATATACAAATGCTTTGTTAAAACAATTTTCTATGCTAAAAAGCACATAACAAATTCACAAAAGTGAACTTTGACAATGAAAATATCAAGCAATGAGAGAGGTGATGATTTTGGGTTCCCCTAACCTAGGGGAGGACCAAGCAGATGCCTTGAACACAAAAAGCATATCATGTGAACGATTTAGTGGTGGTCCCTTCCTCCTAGGACCACCCCAAGCACAGTTATGGGCAAAAATACAATCCCGACCAAAGGCCCTGCAAAGCATTATGGGACGAGATTAGCAGTGGGCAGTGAATATTATAGTGTCCAATATCAAAATAATTCTACAAAGAGCTGCAGTTCAACTAGTCGTTACTAGATGTCCCTCACGAGTCAAATGCAAAAGCATTGAAATTATTAATACATCAAGCTGCAGTTCCACTAGTCGTTACTAGATGTCCCTCACGAGTCAAATGCAAAAGCATTGAAACCCTTTCATGAAGCTTTTGCATTTGACTCGTGAGGGACATCTAGTAACGACTAGTGGAACTGCAGCTCTTTGTAGAATTATTTTGATATTGGATACTATAATATTCACTGCCCACTGCTAATCTCGTCCCATAATGCTTTGCAGGGCCTTTGGTTGGGATTCTATTTTTGCCAATAACTGTGCTTGGGGTGGTCCTAAGAGGATGGGACCACCACTGAATCGTTCAAAAGATGTGCTTTTTGTTTTCAAGGCATCTGCTTGGTTCTCTCCCTAGGTTATGGAGGATACCAAAATCATCACCTCTCTCACTGCTTGTTAATTTATCAATTTCACTTTTGTGAAATGCTATATGCATTTTAGCATATAAAGACAGAGATACTTATTTTATCTTAACTTGCACTGTGCAAAATGCCTTTGGCAATTATTGTACAGTGCAGTCAACCACACAGCTACGCACTACGCAATTTGCATAGTTACGTGTAGTTCAAAATGTACTTCACGTAGCTACGTGAAGTGCTACTACGCAAACTACGCCCAGTGTTAATAATGATGGGAACAGAACATTTCACCATAATTAGCAGAATGTAGATACAATTCTGCTCTCTCAAAACCGTGAAGCATTCCAGCTCCAAGAGCATGGAGTTTACAGTCTCATTATCCCAATCGTCAGAATGTAACCCAGGTACAATAACATCACACATACAAACCCTAAAAATATAAGGAATCTACAGTATTTCTGTAGGGCCGAAGATATAAAAGGCACCTTATCCCAAATAATTCCATCAGTTACTGGGACAGCTGAAATGTTCATAAGGGACAGGTTTCTTTTTAGCTTATGTGAAGTTGAGTGAGGCATTAACACCTCATCGACCAGTTCTATGGCAGAGCATTCTGGAAGGTAATGACCATTAATCAGCAAAAAGAAAAGAGTCACAAATCCAATCCAAAGAAATAGAAAAACCAAGGAAAGTGTTATCCAAACATATATCCAAGGAGGGACCAGATAATTGTGTTTCAGCCATGAAAGGGAAACACAGGTCCGTGTCGGCGGAGTGTCTAGAACGGAAGAACAGTCAAAAGAGTCAGATGAAAAATCATCTGTTCCCACATAATAAACAGAAGCAGTTCATTGAAAAACAGGAGCCATGGATATAGGTAAAGTACTGGTGGAGTCCACAAGAGGTAGATCGGTATAAACGACATCCGCTGCAGAAGACGCAGTAGTAAGCACAGTACTCACTTCAGTCGTGTGGCTGGGATTTGTAGCGGTATCAGAAATTAACTGAAGCGATGCCAGCAGTGAGAGAGGTCCTAGAGGGGCTCGTAGGGACTTGCAGTCCCAGAAATCATCAGCCTGTCCTGAGAAGAGAGGAGAGGCTTCCTTCCATGTTGTCTCCCTGCAGCGCTTATAGAGCCACAACATCTCCCATAGAATGGGACGCCAGCAGTGAGAGCGAGACAAGAGGGGCTCATAGGGATTCACTGTCCCAGGAATCACCTGCCAGCCCTGAGAGGAGAAAAGGGGCTTTCATCCACGTTGCCTCCCTGCAGCGCTTAAGGTGCCACAACCACCCCCACAGCACAGGATGCGCCCGGGCAAAGCCCAGGAAAAGGGTGGGCCCATCCGCACCCATCAGAGCCCCGAGGAGGCAGAGGCTCTCTTGGCTCTGGGTATGGACATTAGCACCTCATGGAGTTTACTGGCTGCTTAGTCCAACTGACAGTGCCACCTGGTGTGGGCCTTGATCCAAACCCAATCACCTGGCTGGAGGCCGTGGGATGCTGGTGTCTCTGCTTCAGGAAGGGCCTGCAGCACCTGACGATAAAGATAACGCAAAGTCTCTGTTAGTCTTTTGCAGTATTGAAGGAGCAGATCATCAGATACGGACAGAGGGACAATAGACATGTGGCCTGGAATGTTCATTGGCCGCCCAAACAGTATTTCATGTGGGCTGAGCTTTGTCACTCTGTCTGGGGTGCTTTTAATGGAAAACAGGGCAAACGGCAGTCCATCAATCCAGGCCAGTTCAGTAGATGCACAAATTTTCCCTATTTTATTTTTCAGCACCCAGGTCTTTCTCTCAACATTGCTCGCTCCTGGTGGTGATAGGCACAATGTAGTTTCTGTGTAGCTCCTAGCCCCTTGCGTAACCCCTCAATCAAATGTGAGATAAATGCCAGTCCATTGTCAGAACTCCAAAGCGTGGAATGAACTCTTTCAGGAGGCATTTGGCAACAGTCTGTGCATCACAGTTCTTGGATTTGATGCCTCAGTCCATTTGCTGAACATGCGCACAATAACCAACACGTACTTGTACTTGTGAGTTGGGGGCATGTTGATGAAGTCCATCTGCAGGCTCTCAAAGGGTCTATGAGGGGAGGGAAGTGGCCTGGGGCAGTGGAAGTACAATTTCCAACATTATATTGTGCACAAACAGTATATTGTTTACATAAGCATTCAGCTTTTTGGAAAAAGTTTGCATCATACCAGCATTGGGAAAACAGTTGGATCATTCCATCACGTCCTACATGTGATGGTCCATGGAAAAGTCAAGCCATGGCAGAAAGCATTGTCATTGGCAAACATATTTTTCCATTTGGACCTATCCACATTCCCTTTTCTGTTTGTCTACATCCTCTACTTTTCCATTCTTCTTCCTCTACAACCCCCATCTTTTCTGAATATACTTTGGATCATACTACATATCATCATCCTTTATCCTGGTATCATGTGGAGCAGATGCAATCTGAACCATTGCGTTCTCACAACCTGTTAGTGCTATTCTTTTTGCTTCTGCATCAATGAATGCATAGGCCTGTGATACATAGTCTTTGGAGGAAGTGTGTGCAGCACATTTGACAATTGCAACTCTTTTTGGTAGTAACAGGGCTTGCAATAGCTGTGCTTTTAATGGTGCATGCTGTATTTTTTGGCCAGCTGAGGTGAGGAATCCCCTCATAGCCCGCAGCTGGCCAAAATCATGGGCCAACCCAAAAGCATATTGGCAGTCTGTGTATATGTTCACTATTCTTCCTTCAGCCAGTTTACATGCCCTTGTTAATGCGACAAGTTCTGCAGCTTGAACACTTTTGCAAATGGTCAGTCTTGCCCCTCAAATACATTTTTGGCCGTGCCCACAGTGTAAGAGGCTTGCAGTGAGCCTGTATTATCTCTGATGCATAAACCATCAACAAATAGATCTCCATCTGCATGTGGGAAGGGTGTGTCTCTTAAATCAGGTCGAACCTTTGTGTACCTATCTGTGGCTAACACACAATCATGAAAAGCATCATCTGTTGTAGGGTTATCATTGTCATACTCTGAGGGAAGCAAACAAGCAGGGTTCAGGGTGGTGCATCTCTTGATAATAATGTGCGGGGTTAACAGCGTTAGTTCATATCTAGTAAGACGTGCATTTGTCAGATGCATGTTGGATCAGTGTGTATACTAGGACTATGTTCTTCGACTGTTCCACTGCCAGGGCCGCTGATGCTACAGCTCTCCAACATGGCGGCAGTGCTGCAACGCCAGGGTCTAGGGTAGCCGAGCAGTAGGCCGTTGGACGGTAGGAAGAGCTGTGTTTTTGTGTCAAAACTCCCAATGAGCATCCAACCTTTTCATGGCAAAACAGGTGAAAATCTTTGGTGTAATCTGGGATCCCAAGTGCTGGTGCTGTACTCAAGGCATTCTTTAGTGACACAAATGCTTTTTCACAATCTGGGGACCATGGCACTGTGTCAGGCAAATTCTTTGTGTGTGAGGGCTTGAAGTGGGTGTGCAATTAATGAGAAGTTTGGTATCCAGTGCCTACAATATCCTGCTACTCCTAAGAAAGCTTGTACCTCTTTCTGTGTTCGTGGTCTTGGGAAGTGTGTGATGGCCGTTACTCTGTCTAGTAGTAATTGTCGTGTCCCTTCTGATAATTCGTATCCCAGGTATTTCACTGTGGGTAGGCAGAACTGTAACTCCTTTGCCCGTCCACACCCATGATAGCCTGGAAGAGGTTGGGCAACCCCCCCTGACATTTTGCTCAAGAGGTTCACGGCCCGTCTCTTACATCAAAAGGTACTGTTACGCAGCTTGGAATCCTTTTGTAACTCATTCCAGTGCTCCCTCACAGGTTATCAGTTGGTTGGTTTCCTTCTCTTTCTTCCTGACAACTGAGCTACTATGTGGAAGCGGCAAGTCACAGAGAGAGGGTCGGGTGAAGCCTCTAAGAAGAAAGAAAAAAGAAAGTTTTGAGCCCCAGCCCTGTCGCCAGGGCAGGGAGTTCTGGATCACATGGACAGTTTTTTGTCTCAATGCGAGGGACTCCTCGATCCAACAACCATTAATAATGCTCCAAAGCCCAATCCCCAATCTGTACCCAGTAGCCCTACACAATCCAGGTGTATACCGGCCATGTTTCAGAGGGCAGCTAGCAGAACCCAGCAATTGCAAGCTTCATATGCACCACTTAAAAGCCCCATTAATGGAGATAACAGTTGATTTCCCTTGCAGCAATAGGTTCTCACAGCTCTTCGATCATTTTGGCCCACAGGACACCTCCATCAACCCAGGGAGCCAAGCACACGGTGAGGGTGTAGATGCTAGTATACACAACATATGTCAGGACCTACATAAGGGCACAAAACTCCTCCCACTGAGAACTGTCCTATCCACAAATAAAGACAAACACCCTAGCATATCTACTGAAGCCCTATCCATCGAGGAACTCCCCCAAAAGTCCCTCAAACTACAGATCACGGACTTGGCTCAGGAAGTTAGAGCTCTTAAAGAAATCACCAGTAGCCTCGCCGACTCCCTAAATAAGGTGCTTTCTGACATACAACATGTTAAAAAACAGTTGGGAGATCACCCTGTTTGTGCTTCAAGGGTGGTGAATCACCCGAGGTAGGCCTGCGGGACAATTGAGGGCCCCTCAAGGCATAGCATGAGTGGAGGGGGTATGGATCATCCTACAACGTGTACTAATAATGGCCTCCAGCTACCTATCTATTCTAGCAGGGTAGTTCATAACCACGTAGGCCATTGTCAATACGCCAATTCCACTAAGGCCTCAGCTTTCTCATCAGGTCCTACCCCACCATTGGCTAAATTGTCCCAAACATCATGAAGTGTAGGTAGGGCCTCTGACATGAGAACCTTGGTACATCTAACAAATGTCCTAAAGCTCTCGCCCAATCTAACCAAAGAAGATGAGGGATCCCCAATAAATAACTGCACTCAATGGATCCGACATGTGAGGGGATGTCGGTCGGTAATAAGGGACGACATTAAAGGGGCCAAAAGATGTTTCCCTCAGGGGACTCCTCTGGACCTGATTGCACTCACAAGCTCCATCGAGATTTGGTTGAGAACCTGGTGGCATTCGATGCACGTACCCAACACCTCACCAAATTTAACATTCGCTTAAAGTATAACCCTCCTGAAATGACCACACTGACAAATCTTTTCCACCCTTTACCATCTTCCATTGGGGCGACTCCCTCACTGGAAACAGACTGACAGTTACACTTATCCCCCTACGCAAGTACTCAGGCTCTGACAATAGCACCGACTGATAAGCCTAACATCCACTCACCATCTGCAAACTCCCTCCCGCACGGCGACAACTGGCCCCATCATAATAATGTGCCAGTCAAGATGCACACCGGGGATCCCAGATCTCCAGGATAGAATGGCAACAGAGATGCACTCTGTACCAAGCCAAATATCCCTCTTGTCTTGGAATGTAGCTGGGCTAAGGTTTAAAGGTGCCTCCCCGAACTGGAATGCTTTCGTGGAACAGCACGATATTTGCGCATTCCAGGAAACATGGTCGGTAGACCCACTTTTTCATCCAGGGTATTTGAATTACTATGTTCCTGCAACTCATGGCAGTAAGGGTCGCCCATCGGGGGGTTAACAATATGGGTCCATCAGGATATTGGCCTTAAGATACAGGAACTTCTGACAAGCCCGGATATCCTTGCCATTCCATCGATGACTAGTCCCTATGGCAACATTGTCATTTACAATGTGTACGTGAGAGGAGTTAGAGGTGGGCAGAGATCAGAAACTATAACAGATGTAGATGAGCTTCTGGAAAAACAATCAGTGGTAGCATCAATTATAGTAGTTGGAGACTTTAATTCGACCTTTGAGCCACTTGATAGTGAGGACAATGACCTGGCAGCGGAGGAAGATGCATTGTGGGGTATCCCTAGTTTAGAACTATCCCCAATAAAAACATGGGCAGAAGCAGCTATCCAACTAAAAGCTATCTGTTTAGAAAGAGGTATAAGGGCGGCCAATGGCAGAACCACCTCTGACAGGAAAGGGGCTATCACGTATAACAACGGTTACCACTCAGCCGGATTGATTACCTCCTAGTTGACTCAAAGCTATGGCATGCCCTAATGGACATGGTTGTCATTGAGCGAGTGGAAAGTGTTCACAACCCATGGGTTCAATATTCAAATTCTACGAAACTAGATGAACTAATATACCCCTCCAACTTAACAACTACCAGAGATTTAGTTACCACTAATGAAATACGGCGGCTCAAATGGTCTAAGATATTGGAAAAACCAGACACATTGTCTTCCATTACCAGGGAAGCTAAGAATGTGGTAGCAGAGATGGAGGTTCACTTCCTCAACTCCCAGCCATTCGGCGCCATAACTGCCATTCATAACACTTTATTTGATAAAATACGTTCTCACTTTCAAAGACACTATAGTGGCAAGGATAATCGTGCTAAGCCTTAGAACCATTGGTTTAACAAAGAATGTAAGCAAGTCTGCAGACTCCTAGGAGAAGCTATTAGATCAAAAAATTCAAGCAAAATAAAGAATGCCAGGAAAACCTATAAAAGAACTCAGGATAGAGCTAAAAAAGTATGGGACGAAAATAGAGGGCAAGATTTGAAATTAGCTTGTACAAGGAACAATATTCAACACTTCTGGTCCCTGGTAAATTGTGGTAGGGGCAGATACTCCCCCCCCCCACAAAATCATGTTGCCCCAGACGCCTGGGTAAACCTCTTTGCTAATCAGTATAGTAATAATGATGATGAGGAAAGTGAGCCCTTTGCTATCGTCCCTTATTCAAATGACCAGGGCTTACAGCTTGCTGACGTAAAGGCCGCCCTCAGTGCTATTACAAGGGGGAGAGCCCCAGGCATCGACAGTATTCCTGCCGATGTCTTTTTATATGATAAAAAGAATTGGGGCAGGTACATAATGCTGTTAGCTAATGCTATTACCCATAGTGCTTCCATCCCAGATTCTTGGAGGGGGGCGGAAATCATACCAGTATATAAATAGGGCGACAGATCTCTACCAGGGAATTATAGGCCTATAAGCCTTATCGATTCCATTCAAAAGGTGGTAGCTCGTCTTGTTCTGGCAAAAGTACAAGAGTGGATTGACGCCAATGACATTTTAACCCCCCACCAAATCGGCTACAGTGCACACATTAGCACAATAGATCAAGCCTTTAGATATAGTGGCGGACTGTAGTGCTTGGCAAAGGCATCATGTATGTAGCCTTTGTCGACCTCAAGTCAGCTTTTGACCTAGTTTCTCGCAACAAGCTATGGGTGGTGCTTCGAGAGCTAGGAATGCCTAAGGACTTACTATCTCTTATTGTTCAACTCCACGAAACAACTTTGCACAAATTTGCTGGCGAACACGGGAATGTAACAGACCCTTTTCCAGTTGAAAAGGGAGTGCGCCAAGGGTGCGTAATGGCCCCAACAATATTCTCCCTTTTTATCACCGTAATTGCCAAATTTTTAGCCACTACTCCTAGTGATGCCCCAGTTTTAGCAGGTACAAAGATCCCAATTTTAATGTTTGCCGACGACAAGCTCATTATCTCTAAAACCCCTAGTTGTTTTTTGTAATCTCTGCGGGTTAAAGAGTAATGCAGAAAAAACTAAACTAATGATTTTTAATCAGCACAGGTCATTCAAGGGTAGAATTAACTTGAATGGGGTATCCTTAGAGCAAGTAGATGCATTCACCTATCTAGGCATTATTTTGGAGAAAAACATGAACTGGAGGCCCTACATTGAGACTATGTCATTAAAACATCGCCAATTAGCAGGAGCTTTGAACAATGAATTCAGAGTATCCCTGACGAAGCCAGTTAGCCAGGTGCTGCAGATTTATAATGCAAAGGTAGTGAGTTTGGTTCTATATGGGCTAGAATTATGGGGCTTTGAGAAACTGACCAAGCTAGATATAGCAGAGAACAGGTTCCTCCAAATGTTTACTAGCCTACCACAAAGTACCCCTGTCCTCCCACTGCTTAACGATCTAGGAAGGAAACCAGTGGTAGAAATAGCTAGGCTTCGCCCAATTTTATATTGCCGTAGAATTTGGAGTACCCCGCAACTGGCAACTTTTGTGAATGGTCTCAGGGATATTATTGAGGCAGATCATTTTCATAAAATTGGCTGGTTACGTGACATCAAAGGTGTTTTGGTTGGCATGGGATTGATTAACCTGTGGGAAACTCCATCTAGTACCCAGTTTCCATCTAGAGAAGCAATCAAGGAAAGATATTGGGAAATGGTGGGCCAAAATATCATAAGAACAAGTGATAGTACCACACTGATGGGAGTTTTTTTACACTTAAACCCTGTCCATGCCTCGAGCTCTATTGGGTCACAATCTCAAAACCCCTAGATCGTAAACTCTATTTACAATTTAGAGTGGGTAGCCTGCCACTAAAATCCTTTACTGCTAAGTGGTCTTCATCTGGAGATAAAAAATGCCCTATTTGCACAGAGCACGAAGAAACCTACCCCCATGTGCTGTTTGTTTGTCCTGCCTATGCAGCCCCCGTAAAGCTTGGCTAGTACAGACATGCAAGAACCTGGGCACTAGACAAAGTAGCACTGCTCTGAGAATACTGTGTACAGATCCTTCAGCCTGCTACGCAATTCCTGTAGCCAAGTTCTTAAGGTGGATGTGGTCTATAAGATCAAAATTTGTTACCCATGTGATTAATTCAGCATGAATTGGCGCCAGTTTTTAAATGAAAAACACTGATCTTGGTATCACCTCTGCCTTTTGTTGTCTTACCAGGACGCTTTTCTTGAGGCTCGGCTTTGCCCATTTATTGCAATGTTTGTATCCACCCTTACCTATTTTTTTGCTACTGCTCTTATGCTATGTATGCAATTCTTTTTGTTGTTTTAGGATCAATTGATATTTTATGAACACTTGTACATGTATGTATGATATTTTAACTCATTGTTTTATCTTTTTATACTGTATTTTATGTATAATGCTTTTATGACATGTAATGTCGAAATAAAGCTATTGATGGTAACTCCTTTGGTGAGACCTTGTAACCTTTCTGTGCCAAGTGGCAGAGCAATGCCACTGTGTCTTCTGACAGGCTGCCTGTGATGGTGATGGTAGCAGTAAATCATCTATATACTGAAGAGCCCCCAGGTAACTGTAGGGAGTCTAAGTCAGTCTTTAAGGTGTTGGAAAAGATAGATGGGGACTCTGTAAAGCCCTGTGGGAGCCTTTCCCACGTTAGTCTTTTCTGCTGGAATTGGAATGCAAAAAGATATTGGGAATCAGGATGCAAAGGAATGGTAAAGCAATCAGAACTGAGATCTAATACAGTGAAATGTGTTGCTGTAGCTGGGATGCTTGACAATTTTGTTGGGGGGGTTTGGAACTACAGGGAATGATGGGACTACTATTTTGTTCATTTCTCTTAGGTCTTGTGTAAATCTGTACACTGGGGCCCCATCCGGTCCCTTGGAGGCCTTTTTCACCAGACGTATATGTGTGTTGCATGGGCTGTATCGTATCTCTCTTATTATGCCTTGTTGTAAGAGATCTTTTATCACTGGTGTGATGCCCTCTTCCTCTTCCTTTGCTATCTTGTATTGTGGTACTCATGGAAGTGGTGCCCCTGGTATAAATCTTCTCTGTACTGGTGGGAAGTCTAGCAGCCGCCCCACATCATTTGGTCCCTTTGCCCAGACACTGTCAGAGACTGACTTTTGAAGTGGTGGTGGTATGACTGATGCTGTTATTTTTATAAATGCCTGTAACACTATTCCATTTGCTCTACTTTCCAGGACCACCCCATCCGGTGAACAATGGACAGTGCACTGTAATTTGCATAGCAGATCCATGCCTAACAAATTTACAGGGCAACATCTGCTCAGGATGAACTGATGTTGGACTGTTAGTGGTCCCACTACCAATTTTAGTGGTTGTGTCAAGTACTCCTCTACTGGTTGTTCTGTCATGCCGATTGCCGTAATCTGTTTACCCGAGAGTGGTGCTTCTGGGACGCCTTGAGCATGGATCTTGTAGCCTCAGTATCAATCAGGAAAGGAACTGTTTTGTTCAATATGGTGCCTTCCACACAGGGTCCTTCCTGATCTACAGTTATTATGGGGGCAATTAGGCAGTCTCCCATTCTCGGGCACCCCTAGTACATACCAGGAGGTGGAGGGGGAAACCCAGTCACTCCCCCATCTTCTGGGTACCATTGGTGTCTATCCCCTCTCGGGGATGGTGGGGGTAGTGGTGCATTTGTGTGCCCCTTGTGTCATTGTCGTGTCTGTGTTCCTGCCTGTCTGTTAAACTCCTCATCAAATGCTTTCTGGACAGAAGGGGTTGATGGTGCACTTCCTGGCTGGGCCTGAGTCTGTGATCCTTGGTGGAGCACGGGACAGTTGGCTCTCCAGTTTCCTGGCTGATGACAATGGAAACATGATGCCCCTGGCAGAGGCTGAGAGGATGTTCTGTTTTTACTGCCTCTCCCTTGTCCTTTAGAGTTTCCCCTACCTCTACCTCCTCCTTTTTCTCCCCTATAGAACCTTTCCTGTGCCACCATTAATTTCACCTTCTCTCTTTTTGTTTTTTCTGCTTCCATGGCCTGTAAGTGTACTTGATAATCTGCACAGTATCTTGCCGCTGCCAGAACCTTCTATATTGGTTCCTGCTGCCAACATACAAAGGACATCTGTAGGTGTCTTTTTATTGGTTGGCGCAGGCCATGGACAAAGGTGGTTATAAAGGCTGACATGGCCTCCCCCCATGGGGTTGCACATGCTGCTATTGTGTTGATAAATCTGTAGGAGGCAATCAAAGTATGCATTTACACGCTCATCCTTTTCTTGGGTGGTGTGTATTATTTTATTCCAATCCACTTTGTCCTCAGGCACCTTTTCTTTCATGAATTTTACTACCTTCTTATATTTTTCCTGTACTTCATCACCTGATCTACCCCCTTCTCTACTCTCTGGTTCCTCCTTTGGCCATTGTGTTGTTTTTTTACAATCTTCCCATAAGTCTGTCGGTACAATAATGTTAAACAATGTGTCCATATCTTTTTACAACAAATCTCCTAAAGCTGCTATTTTATTTAACTCTGTGTACCATTTGTGTGGTTCCTCATGCAGTTTGGGAAAATCTTTAGTAAATGACAGGAGATCTGCCCTTGCCCATGGGACATGAATGTATGCTAGGTGCTTTTTGTCATCTCAACTCGGGACTTCTCTCACAGGCATTATTAATTCATTCTTTGTTAGTACTGGGCATGCAGTCACAGTCTCTAAACTCTTGCCAATACCTAAAGTTCTTAGTTAAGCCTGTAGGTCTTTCCTCAGGCGTAATTTGGTGATGGCATATTCTAAAGGTCATATTTATTTTTTAATCTTCCCAGGTCGGTAGGTCTGAGTCTAAGAACCAAAACCTGTCATATCCCATTCATAATCTTGTGGTAGTAGTGGTGTGGGACCTGCACCATTTGTTGCTGCGCTCTTGGTGTGCTGGGTGTAGTCTCGGCGCACTAAGGGTAAGCCATGCATTAATTTTGTACGTGCTAGGGACAGCACAGCTTTCTGATATTCTCTAATATTGTTGTCTAGAAACTGTGACATTTGTAGTTTTTCCACTATTAATTCTTTTAGTAATCTTTGACAATTTCTCACTGTCACTTTTTAAGAATCTTTTGCCTGGAGTTGATTTTAGTGGTGTCAAGGCAAGGTCCCATATCGTGGAGGACGCGGAAGTGAGTGACTACACCAGTGGCGTCTCGCAGAGGGAGTGCTGCAGGGTGGTGGGGCGGGGCGGGGGAGGGGCTGGGTGGGAGGGTAGTGGAGTCCGACATACGATGGGCAGGAGTAAGGTAAGTAAATAAATAAATAAAACTATTTACCTTGCGCTCACTGCATCGCCAACTCGGCGATGCAGCGAGCGCAAGGTAAATAATTTTATTTATTTATTTACTTACCTTACTCCTGCCCGTCGTATGTCCGACTCCACTACCCCCCCACCAAGCCTCTCCCCTGCCCCACCGCCCCACAGCACTCCCTCTGCAAGCCGCCACTGGACTACACCTGCCTGCAAGGGGATGTCTGGGGGGTCCATAGCACCTCCTATCCCGCTCCAGAGGGCTGCCATTAGGGGGCGTACTGTCAGTGCATCTCCTGACATCTTCTTCCCTCTGCGCCGGCATCTATAACATGGTGCAGGTGCAGAGGCAAAGGGATTCTCTCATTTTCATGGGGCAATGCCCCCATGCAAATGATGGAACACATCTGGTAATAGCACTGGCGCTATATGTGCGCCAGCGCTATCTGTATTACAGAAAAGCACCCACAAACGTCTGTGGCCCTTTTTTGTAATACCAAAGTGCCCTGTGGGATGCGCAAAGCAGGCACACAGGCCTGTCGTGCCCCCGGCGCCCTTTCCATAATACGGCCCCAGGACTATTCTTATACCCTATACGGAGTAGAGAACAAAGACGCCGAAAGTGTAGCATCGAGAAGGAAGTCCAAGCTTTCAGGCACTATATTTTTAAAGAAAAAGCCATTGGAAATATCCAATGTCGTTTTATATTTTTTACGGACTATATTATTTAAAGTGCTTTACTGTGTGGATTTTGAATTGCAAATGTGCGTGTATGACTGTTTAAATGTCTGTATTCTAAGACTGTGCAATATGAAAGATCCAGTTCCAAAACAAGAAAAAAGGGACTATTTATTTGAGAGACACAGGGTTTAATACTCTCTGGCAAAGTATTTCTCTAACAGGTGCCTTAGCATCCCGTTTTATGGAATATTGTGGTTGCACTTGTGAGCTGGACTGTATGGATATTATATAATAAGGGGAGTCCTTATCCCAGCCGACAGAAATATGGGTAATACTTTTAAAGGTTCAAGCTTGAACAACCAACAGAATAAATTAGGTACTTCCTAAAACTGTGGAGGATATACTTCCAGCATCACAGACGTCTCTGGTGATAGATGCACAACGCAGCACACATGAAAACAGCAAAAACGAGGAGAAATGAAACATTTCTCCTCGTTGCGCCAGGGTAAGACCAGGTTTTCCCTAGTCTTAATTCTGGCGCTGCCTCCTATTTACTCCTCCCTTGTAAATAGGGGGCATTGTCAGAATCAATGGGTGTTGCGGTGGAACGCCCACTGCAACACCCATTGCCCTCCCCTTTCACACTAAGCCTAGTGTGAAAGGGGCCTTATTTACAAGGCAGCGTTAAGCCACGTTAAGTGGCTTAACACTGCCTTGTAAATAAGGCGAAGCCCCTATCACCACAGAAACATCGTAAAAAGTGACTTTTCCATGGTGATAGGGGCTTGTAAATATGCCCCAGAGTCTCTCTACCACGTCAGTACCGGTAGGCCCAAATCCGACTAGCTCACAGTGCCTCACCTGAACTCCTAACCTTCCTGGAGTAGCAGGTGATTTTGGCAAACCTAGAACATCAACCTCTAGTCCTCAAGGGAACCGTGGAAACAGATCATCACCTTTCTCTTCTCACTCACTCATGCATGCCAATAGTAAACAGAAAAAAGACACAAAGGAAGATTACAATATATTTAATAAAACTATTGTAGTCTATTTTGAAGCAAGTGTGCTGCGATTATTAAATAAATACAACTGAACAACGTAATCAACATTACTAGCAGATTTGTACAATGAACAACCCAACCATGGCACGTAATATATCTGTAAAGGCCTACCCTCACTATGTGAGCAAAAGGATATATTAGTGCTCCCTCAGATTAGCAACAGACCCCATACCTGGTGTGTGTAGTCAGGTGGTCGGCATCATTGGTGCAAACTCAGTTTGTGCAAGGCTAGCCAGCCTCCATTCCAGGACTGGTCTCTCTGCTGGTATTCTTCTCTCTGCGCCCCAAGGGGGCGAGACACGGTTTGTATGATAAGAACTACTGTGTTGGAAAACTGCAGCTGTGCTACTGTGTTATGTCTAAAATCATTAGGAGATGGTGCTGACCGGGCACAAGAAAACAGTACACCATATTGTTTGACCTTGTACTAAATGTTCAGACTAAATCCCAAGAAGAGTCCCTGAATAACAAATAACATGTACAGTGTATTTCTAAAATAACGTAATGTCACTAAAACAAAATATATAATGTGTGGCTGTGCAAAGCAGTGGCAGCCTAAATCGCCTAGTACGCAAAACTAAGGGAGAAGCAAAGTGGGTCCAAAAGGGAAATCACTACACTACCTTGGGCCGGTAGGTTAATTCAATTGCCTTTTGTTTCAACAAGTCAATGGTAGCAAAGGTTAACGTAGACAGGAACTGTTTCCGTCTGCTTGAGTTCAAGTGGTCAAGCACAGTCTCTCAGCTAGTGCAGGCAGAGTACCGCTATCTCGACTCAGTGATGCTGGTGAGTCCCAGGTGTAGACTAGTGCAATCTGTCTCTTAACGCTCCTGAGTTTTGGTGCTGGGGTGAGAGAGGGCATATTGCGGTCAGATCCCCATCAGGCTCATGGTGCTGACCAACAAACTCAGTGAGCTTGCCGAAGAACACAACATTTGGGTCAAAACAGGCAAACGTTCATCTTCGGCAGCTCAAGCCTTTTAGGAAGTGGTAAATTTGTACAAAAATAAGTGCTGGGGATCTCGTCAGGAGGCAGCTTGCACCAGCCCATTCCTCCTGTTAGTGTCATCTAAAACAGAACCAACTACTAACCATGAAAGTGGGGAGAGGATGTGGCATAATGTCCAGAGCCGCAGACTTTGGAGCTGGGGAACCAGGTTCGAGTCTTGGCGTTGGCTCAATATCCTGTGATTCTGGACAAATCACTTAATATCCCCGTAACTGAATGTGTTCCTAACTGGTGCTCATGAAAAGTACCAGTGTAGATGTTTAAGTGCCGGTGCTGAGCACTGCTTGGAGTCCGATGCAGGTGGGCACTCTACTTCAGACCTGGAGGCTGATGCAGACAGATGCTCATTTTCGGCAGTTGTGTCCCTGGAGCACCTCCTCTTGGGTAAGCATATCTGTTGGCAGCAGCAACACTAGGCCCATAGATCTGATGGTGGGAACACCGGGCCACACAGTGACATGTTAGTGAATACGTCATTATGCATCTCAAAGTGAGAGCTGCAGAGGGGAACCCTGCGCCCATCGGGTCAGGGCCTAGTTCACTCTCCCTCTTTCTGTCTGCAGTATGCTATTGTTTTCTCACGCTGGAAACATACTGGGTTTCTCCTCCTCGACAATTTCATGCAGAGCATATTCACTCAAACTCAATATACACATGGTATGTCAGGGCAAGGTTTCGTTTTTCATATAAAAGCGAAACTTTGTATGAGAGAAGTCCGTATAGAGCGCCCTCACTGACACATGAAAAATTCAATTATACAATAAATGCACAAAACATGGGATGCTGCCACCCCTACTTTATGTGATGTATCCAGGGCAATGAGAGTAGTTCATTGCCTAATATGAAGGCACACTTGGCACATTCTCCTAGGTCACAGAACAGGTCATGGATCTTTCATTGTCAGGGTGAGGCCTATGCCTCTGTCCACACCCATGGTTAACGTGTCACTGGGCCACAATAGAAGTAAGGATACCTGCTTCACATGCAGTATGACACTCAGAGCAAGGGAACGCTCCTCTTTAATTTGCAAGGGACATTCTGGGCCCAACACTTGACCTGACATGTTAATTTCTCCTTGGACCACCTTCCTCACCTGTGGTGTAAGGCATAGTGATATCAATCTTTCCTAAGATTTTTATTGGCTCAAATCAAAGCAAAATCACAATTAGAAAAAGAATAATTCACAGATTCCGCCTTTGCGACAAGTTTGCTTACTTAGCTAAACGCTTTACCACTTCCCTTGTAACTGGAAAATGAATTTCTAAAGTTCAGCAAATGCATCTCTTATGCTCACCTTTTAGCCAGATTCCACAGAGCCCACCATAGGCTTTCAGACAGTCTTCTGTTTTTGACTGCCTACTTTTCTAGCTTGTAAAGCATCTAGGACTTGACCAATGACTGTTATTTGTCACTTTAGTGTCAAGATTTATCATCTACGTATGCATTCGGGCCTATCCACGAATGGATACAAATGCTCTCCTAGAAATTATGTCTCGCATCTCTCATGATTTGGCGTCAGATCCTTGCTTCAAATTCGCACTTCGCCCCGAACTAGTGCTCTCATTTGGAAATCTTTGTGACTCGCAAATCCTTTAACTAAATGGCAAATTGTTTCCTTTATTGTGCCTTAAATGTTTCTGCTATTTGACAAATAATTCAACAGTAAGACAAAAAACTGGAATCGAGTGGCTTCTCTTGAGGAGACTTCCTTGCCTTGTAATTGAAGATGGCAGCCACATGAACGTGCCTGCAATAGCCTGCCATCCATCTTACGTAAAGACACCTCAGTTAATGCTATCCTTAGGGCTGACAGCTGTCACCCCCGACACAATACTGAAAATATACCTAAAGGCGAGTTACTGAGAATCAAACGTAACTGTAGCGAAGATACGATCTTTGAACAAAATGGAAAAGAAGTAATTACATGTCTTAAAAATTGAGGATACAAATATCATCATTTGCAGGCAACTATGAATATAATATCAAAAATGGAGAGATCCACTACACTCTGTAAGAAACAAACATCATCTATAAAGAAGGAGGATCAAATTTGTTTTATTATGGATTACAATAATGGCCGGCATAACATTAGAACAGTTTTCAAATGCCACTGGCACTTACTAAAATTTACACCAAGAGTAATGGAAAACCTACGTGAATATCCTGAAATGAGCTTTTGCCGAGCCCCAAATTTAAAACAACTACTGTGCAAAATGTGTTGACAAAAGGAAAATTACTAGAACTGTCCTAGACAGACCAGCAGGTTTCCATTCATGTCACAATTGTAACATATGCAAGTTGGGTAAAAACAACACAACACAGATTCATTCCTATGACTTCAGGACCTCCTATCAAAACAAAAGAATGGATAGATTGCAATAGCAAATTTGTGGTTTTCGTAATCATCTGTCCCTGTAATCGTCATTACTTTGGGAGCACTATCCTTCCACTTAGA
The DNA here is from genome assembly GCA_963921515.1 of Calotriton arnoldi. Lineage (NCBI taxonomy): Eukaryota > Metazoa > Chordata > Amphibia > Caudata > Salamandridae > Calotriton > Calotriton arnoldi. Next base: position 56,550 of record CAWUFW010019802.1, read on the forward strand.
ACCAGGATTCAAGAACATTACAGTAACATAAATAAATTAACAACGGGCTTTCCCCTGAATGACCATTATCATAAAACACATCCTCACAGAAGAACGTTTACTTTCTTTGGTTTTGAAATAATACACAAAAATAGACGAGGAGGAAATTGAGAACTCAGATTTTATAGGAGAGAGAGTGAGCTAATCCTGCGGTACAAGGCAATCAAATATGGACTTAACAAGGATGCAGAATTACAATACTGGCTTGACCATGACTAAAATCAACCAAAATATGAACATGGTTTCTAATGTTCTTTCTCACTATGAACACAATTGCGACGATCCACCATCATTATTGATTTATGGAATTGCAGATGTGATATCTGTTATTATGATTAGTACGATGTTGACACTGTTTCCAGATTTCTTATTGGAAATAGGTTTAAATCAGGCGATTGGGGTGTCCCCTTTATGTTTGGCTATTGTCTATACCAATTTCTAATCAGGAACCGCTATAGAAGTTTCTTTCTATTCTGTTCCATTAGAATAAAATTAATGGCCTCCCTCTGCTATACTGCCTACTTACGCGGACAACACTCCACTTCTGCAAACCGACCCTAGAGAAGCTCACCTAGTCATCTACATCATGTAAAAAACACTTCTTATGCTGCATTTGAATGTAATTTACCTAAGTGTCATTGGTCGTTCTTTACAAAACTTCCCATGAAGTGACTATATTTGATTACTAAATGGATTAAACCTCTGGTGCCTATTAGAATTATAGTAATGGTGATACCATTCTTTTCTTTAGTTGCTTAACCAGGGACAATTCCACTATCATGTAGTAATTCTGTCTTTCCTTTTATTCTTATTTTTCATCTTATTTCTTATGGTCATACCAATTTTTCTTTAGTGATTGAACCGAGGTCAATTCCACTATTACACAGAGATTTTGTCTCTCTTTATTCTTATTTCTTATTTTCTATTTACTCTTTCTTTCTTTTTTACTTACCTCCCTCTCTTTTGACTTCATCTCACCCATTTCAGTCGGTAATTTCATTCAGCAGGGATACACTCCTTACAGTATTATCGAAAGTGCCATTCTAAGATAGCGCGCCCCATTTATCATACTGTGGTATGTGGAATATACGTAAGTTATGTAGTATGTTTCTTTAATATAGAACTTTATTGATGTCATTACTATGTTGGTTCTAGAATGTAAAGATCTGAGGACACTTCTTGCTTTGTTCCTGCTTGGAGTAGTCGTGGGTCTTTTTACTGGAATAAACAACTTGTATTTTGGATAATAATACATCTTGTCAACATTTCTTGCTACGCGCTTGCTACATTTATTGGCGACGATTCTGCGGCTGGTTTGGAAAAGGAATTTGGACCCACCGACCACACGGTTTTACCATATACCGTGTTTTCATCATTTTTTTTTTATATATATATATATATCTATTACAATCGTTGGAGATTGCACTTTGGATTGCGTTTGGATTTCCCTGGATTTTATTTCATCTTAGACAAATTTTGGAGAACTTATAACCGTGAGTAACACTTACCGATTCAAACGGTTTGTCTAGCTATCACCGTTGAAGGCCTTGTTTATCCTTGAACTGGATTGAAGTTCCAGCACCTGACTCTTGTTCTATGTCGCAAGTGGGTTTCCAGGCTCGTTAGCAGGCTCCGGTGCATGTTCATTCTTCTTCTACGTCAACTTGTTCTGTGGATTTCTTCTACGTCAGCTCGTTTATCCGACGTTGCTGTGAGTGTGCCCAACTACCTTCAAAACGCACGTAGAGCACGTCGGCGGCGGCCATTTTAACTCTTTGGGATGCTTCTAATTACATGTCTGCATATCTACGGTATTTCAGCTCCCGTTTTCTGCTTGTTTCCGTGACAGGCACACGTTTATAATTACGCAGCTTCTGTTCAGAACTACTACCGGAGCTCATACCTCGTCTGACTGAATTTACCTCTGGTGACTATTCATTTTCTTTTACTGTTCATTTTTGTGTATTTAATCTATTTCTTTTTAGGTTTCTACTTCACATTTTACAGAAACTAATGGGTAATTCTAATAGTATTTTACATCCTCCGGCTATTCTTCAAGATCTAGGCAAACCAATCACACCCTGGCACAAGTGGTTAAGAGTCTTTGAAAACTATCTAGATGCCATGATGCCACAAAATATTCACCTTCAAGGAAAAAAGCTTTATTATTTAATCATCTTGGTACTGCAGGACAACAACTATTTGATAATCTACCCATAGTTCCAGCACCTGCTGGTGATGAAACTTGGAACTTTTTTTCAGAGGCTTTAGCAAGAATGGGAAAGCAATATGTTGATGAACCTTCAGTCATGGTTGAAAGACATGTATTTTTCAAGCGCAAACAGATGCAACAAGAATCAATTGAAGACTATTTGGCGATTTTGAGAGTATTCGCTTCTAAATGTGAATTTGGTACTAATTTAGACACTTCTTTACGTGACCAATTAGTTTTCAATTGCTTCAATAAGAAAATTCAAGAACGCATACTCACTTGTAAAAATCCATCTTTAGAAGAAGTTATGGGTATTGCAAGAAGTATTGAATGTTCTGTTACGGCATCAAAAATTTTAACTGAGGGTAGTGTTTCTAATTCTGTTACAGGCACTAGTGTAATGCATCTTGATGCTGGTACCACTGTTGAACCTGAGGTAAATGCTGTTGCTAACAAATCCAACTATAAGAAAAATTTTGAGAGGAAACCTAATGCAGCCTGGTATAGATGTGGATCCAAATTTCATATGGGAAATAGTCCCAATTGTCCAGCGCAAGGTAAGCGTTGCAACAATTGTAAAAAGATAGGTAATTTTTTCACAGTATGCAAGTCAATGAAAGAGAAATGTAAACTCAATCAACTCAATGTTGAGGATGAATCAATTTGTAAAGCTCTAAATATTGTTTCACTTTCAGTTGAAGTTAATACACTTAAAGAATCGGGTAAGACGTACAAGGGACCTATTTGTAATATACTTATTGGTTCAATTGAGGTTAGTATAATGGCTGATTCAGGTTCACCTATTACTATTTTAGCTGAGAAAACGTTTGATAAATTTTGGTCCAAAACTTTGTTAAAGCCTACTGATGTCAATCCCAAGGCATTTGGTGAATATGACATAATAATGAAAGGTTATTTTTCTGATCTCATAAAGTTTAAAGGAAGGGAAGTTTTTACCAAAATATACGTTGCATTGAATGGACGTGACATTCTGGGGGGGCTTGATCAAGCTAGCTTGGGTATAATACTTAGACCTGGACATTCAGAACCTGTTGTTTTAGGTGATTTGCCAGTCTTATCAATCGGTAATATTGAAGAACATGATCATAAGTTAAATGATTTAATTAATAAGTATGCTTGTGTTTTTAGCAGTGATGTTGGAGTGGTTAAAGGGTTTGAACATGCTATTAAGCTTAAGAGTAATGCAGTTCCTGTTGCACAAAAAGTTGGACCAGTGCCTCTCTCAGCTAGAGAAGATTAAAAAAAATTATTGGATCAGATGTGTGCTCAAGGGATAATAACACCAGTTGACTCATCTGAGTGGGCTTCGGCTACTGTTGTCGCACGTAAAAGTTCTGGTGATATCCGTTTGTGTGCAGATTTGAGAGTTCTTAACCACAATATTATTGTAGACTGCCATCCTCTTCCCAGAATCCATGAGATGTTGGCTAAAATAGGGGGTAGTAAGTTTTTCACCACTATAGATTTACGTTCAGTTTATCATCAGATTCCTTTATCGGCTGAGTCACAACCATTAACTACTTTTGTAACTCCATTTGGTGTATATATGTACAAGAGGTTGCCTTTTGGTTTGGCTTCAGCCGCCAGCATTTTTCAAAGGCTTATGGATCAAATATTTGCTAATGAAGTGGGTATCCAAGCTTTCCAAGATGAAATACTTATTCACTCTGATTCTTTAGATCAACATTATATTATTCTTGAAAAAGTTTTGAACAAATTGTAAAAGCATGGTATGCCAGCAAGTGTAAGTTTGTTAAACAAGAAGTGGATTACCTTGGTCACAATATTTCTGGCGAGGGTATCAAACCTAAATCCTCTTTACTAGATGCTATTAGAGATGCTCCAGTTCCTTTGGACAAAGATTCACTGAGGGCATTCCTTGGTTTAGGTGAATATTATGCCAGATTTGTCCAGGGTTTCGCACTATTAATACAGCCACTTAGGAATTTGTTGAAAAAGAATGTTAAGTATGTCTGGTCTGAGGATACTCAAAGTGCGTTCATCTCAATTAAGAATCTAATTATCAATGCTCCTGCTATCAAACCTTTTACTTATGGTGTGGAAAGTATCATTACGGTGGATGCTAGCTCTAAAGGGCTTGGCGCTGTACTGTGTCAAATGGTGAATGGACAAGAATGTACTATAGCTTTTGCCTCAAGAACACTTAATGATGCTCAGCTGAACTATAGTACCATTGAAAGGGAGGCATTAGCTTGTTCTTGGTCCATTGTGAAATTTAAGATGTATATTTGGAGCACTAAATTTCCGCTTTATACAGACCATAAACCATTAATTTACATGTTAGGGGACAGTTGTTCTAACAAAGCTTCTTCTAGATTGATAAGATTACTAGCAAGACTACAAGAGTTTAATTTTGATATCAAATATTTACCAGGTGGAAAAAATGTACATGCTGATTGTTTGTCACGCCTTCCTCTACAATCTGAAAATGATCTGACGAAAAAAAAAATTGATTTTGAGTGGGTGTTTTCAGTGGATGATGTTATGCAAGATTCGAGGATTACTCAGGAGGACTGGTTTGAGAATTGTGAAAAGGATGCATGCTTGAAGAATGTAAAAAAGTTTTTAGTTAAAGGTTGGCCTTCTGACAGAAGTTTGTCTAGTGAGGAAAGACATTTTGCTCAGGTGGCTGATGTTAAATACATTCTTGTGCCTTTATATAGTCCAGCATCTAATGGACTTGTTGAGGGTGCTAATTAGATGCTGAAAGAAGGTGTGCAGACTACTGTGGCCAATGGCTTGGAGGTTGCAAGTTTTCTACATCAAAAAATCTGGAATTGCAATATTACTCCACACAGCACTACTGGTGTTTCTCCTTATATTCTTTTGAGAGGTAGGAAACCTATTTCCAAATTGAATCCATGATGGTTATTGGATAGAGCTTCACAATCTAGTGATCTTGATTTGGCTAAAGTAAGAGAGATGGTGAGAAAGAAACAAGCTGTTTACAAACGTGATTATGATAAACGGATGCATGTCAAAGAGATGGAATTAGTTCCTGGAGATTGGGTCTTGATTAAAAAACCTGTTAAGGTTCCCAAAGGACAATCTAAATTTTCTGTTCCTGTTAGAGTTTTGAGAGTTTCTCGTATGGCTTTTTTGTTACAAGACAGAGGATGGTGGAACAAAAATGCTTTTGTTAAAGTGAGTAAAGAACAAGCGGACTTGATTTGTAAAAGGATGAAAGATCGTTCTGACGAAAAGAGGTATGGATCAGTCAGTGATAATTGGTATGGTGTTGGTGACTTGGCATGTTCTGTTTCTACTAATGCAGATTTTGCTCCTAGAGAAACCTCTGATACAGCAGCCTTAGGTCAAGGAGATTGCATACCTGTCGCTTCTAGTTCTCGTGTGCAAACTAGTGGAAGCTGTGTCTCAGGAGGGGATGTAGATGGAGTGTACAGGAGCAGTGGCATGATTAGAACAGCTCCTGCTCGTTTTAGAGATTATGTTGTTGTGTGAAATACATTAGATCAGGATGTTTTGTTATTTATTGTATAAAAAGGGGGATATGTGGTATGTGGAATATACGTAAGTTATGTAGTATGTTTCTTTAATATAGAACTTTATTGATGACATTACTATGTTGGTTCTAGAATGTAAAGATCTGAGGACACTTCTTGCTTTGCTCCTTTTTTTTTTTTTTTTTTTCTTTGCTAAATGGTCTACATACAAATGTGAGATCAAGCTGAAAGATGCAACATTTGAAAACGGACCATTTTTCCCTTTCTGAAGCATGTCGTAAGGGGGGAGTGTTTTTTTTTTTTTTGTCCTCATCTCACCAAAGACTTTGGCAGTTTTGACAAGTCGGCTTATGCATTGCTGGACGCCCCTCGACTCACTGCTTTCGTCTGGACCCCCACAGCCTTCCTCTCGATCCTGAGGACTGGTGTAATCATTGGACGCACCCACAAAGCCAGAGATCTTAACAGGTTATCAGGCGCAGGCGGCGACCCCAGATTAACAGGGGAGACCAGATGTTATCACACATTTCCAATACACCTTCTTGCTCTAAACAAGCCATGCGCAGTGCCACTTTTAGCCAGCTTTCTCTGTTGGGGGAGACGGATCTTTCCATCTAATACATATCTCCCTCCTAGCCAGGATCACAAGGTAGAGAAGCAAACCAATATGGGTCTGTGGGAGCAGCCCTTTTACATAATTATTTATACCAAAAATCACCAGGAGGAGATCCATCTCTATATGCGTTTGAAAAATGGCTGTCAGGGAGTCCCCCACGTTTTCCAAAATAGGCCTAGTTCTGCACATTCAAAAACATATGAATGTCATCCGCACTACTAAGAGAACACCTCGGGCATACTGGAGTGGGAACAGGTGCAAATTTGGCTATTTTGGCCGGGGTGTAATAAAGCCTGTTTAATACAAAAAAGTGATTTTTCTTTAGCCTAGCAGGCTTGATATATTTATACAGTAACTTAAAGGAGATTTCAAAAACATTTTCTATATCCTGGGCAAGTGGGGAAGAATTCCATGCCGATGACTGAGGGGGAACCTCATGATCCTCTGCTTCAAGAAGGCTTAAGTACCACAGAGATATTTCTTTCTTCCTTGGGCGTGAGTCTTGAAATAACTGCTCAAGTTCCCAGTTCCCTGCTGTTTCTCGAGCTTCCGCCTCATGCCATGATCTTAACTGGAGGAACTTAAACCTGGAGAATGAGGGACAGATCTTATCTTGCAATATCTCCCAAGGGAGAACCCCATCTGAGTCCACCAGATCCGACCACCTCTCCAAACCTGCTCTTCTAATCGGAATCGCCAAGCTGTCACCCAGGCAGAGGGGGTCCCGGGGAATCCCAAATTGGTGCAAAGGCGGAGAAATAACCTATACCCCAAATACGTCTTAATTTGTGCCAAGTCATCAGAGCGGCTTTCAAAACCTTGAGACGTACACGCTTGAAGAATCTGGGTGTCCCAAATTTGTATAAGAACCCCCTTGCCCACTGCCACCCTCTACTAAGGCCAATTCGCCCAAAAGCCTACCCCACGTAGTTTCCTCAGGAGTAGACAACAGCATCCTTATGCCCTTAAATTGAAAAACCAGTAAGTACCAATTAATATCTGGAAGTGCCAAACCACCTTTTAAAAGTTTCCTTCTTAGTTTTTTCCAAGATAGCCTTGCACTTTTCTGTCCCCATATAAAACTACCAATTTTGCCCTGAATCTTACTAATATTTTTCTGAGGAAAAGTAAGAGGCACCGCACTAAAAAGGAAGGTTAATTTAGGTAATACTGACATCTTTACCAGGTTGACCCTCCCATAGATCGTCAAAGGGAGGTTTTTCCACCTGGCAAAGAGATAGTCAATATCTTTTTCGATTTTCCTCAGATTAATCTGGGGAATTTCATTCAGGTCCTTAACAAATTTTATCCCTAGAAACCTGAATTCTCTACTTATAGGGCCTTGACTATACACTGTGTTCCAACACATAACCTCGGTTTTAGCCGAGTTGGCGAGATATCCTGAGATCAAACCAAACTCCCTCAACAAGATTTCAAGCCGCGGAATGGAGATATCAGGGTCACCTTTATAGATTATTACATCGTCCGCGTACAAGGCGATTTTGCATGATAATTTTGCGATTTAAAGGGGCTTATGATGTTATCCAGGCTAATCGCCTGTGCAAGGGGCTCAATATAGATATTGAATAGAAGGGGAGATAGAGGGCACCCCTGTCTTGTCCCTCTCTGGATTGCAAAGCTTGGAGTCAGGGAGCCATTTAGCAAAATCTTCGCCGAAGCCCCAGAATAACAGTTCTTTAAAGTCTGCACAAAGATTGGGCCCATACCCATGACCTCCAACACACACAATCGAAGGCCTTAGCGGCGTCTAAGGCCACTACTGCCAGGGGATCCCCCCTAATTTCAGCAAGATCGATGTTGCCAATAAGTAATTGTGTTTGTTCCTGGATGACTCTCCCGACCATAAAGCCTTTCTGGTCGCTGTTAATCAGGCTTGGTGCCAATTTTGCCAATCTCCCTGCCAGAATACTCATAAAAATCTTATAATCAGCATTCAGCAGGGAGATTGGAAGGTAGGAGTCAGCCATCAGGGGATCCTTACCTGGCTTCAGTATTAAAACAATCGTGGCCTCCTTCCAAGATCTGGGGATCACCCCAGCAGAGCTATAGACTAAATTGAATAAGGTATGGAGTATAGGCTGGAGTTTGTCAAGTAACAGTTTATAAACTTCATTAGGAAGGGCATCAAGGCCCGCCGCCTTCTTATTTTTTGCCCTCTTTGTTTGGTCCCTAATCTCCTCCATGGATATGGGTGAGTCTAAAAGATCTCTGGCAGATTCTGTAAGAGCAGGTAAAAAATTATCCCTTAGCCACAAACTTATTGAATCCTGTGAGGGATCAATATTCTCCTTATACAAATTCGAAAAGAGGGACAAAAGGCAATTCTGCATTTCTGCGGGCTTGCTGGATTTAGTTCCAACACTATCGATAATAAGTTCATTAATGGTGTTTTTTGCCCGATCTATCCATGCCTTCCAGGCCAGTAAGGCCCCTGCTCTTTCCCCATACTCAAGATTTTCCATATTACGAACTTGCCACTGAGCCTTGCATTTCAGATCCAGAAGGATCCTTAGGTCCTGCCTAACCTCCTCGAGTCTCTTCTCTATCTGTGCCAGTTTTCATAGACTCTCCTGAGGAGTATGACTCCTTTCTTCTTCAAGAGCAGAGATTCTGCCCTCCAAGGTCTGTAATTCTAAAGCTTTACTCCTATTCTTGGAGCTTATTAGGCTGCGTAAAGCCCCTCTCAAATTTGCTTTGTAGGCATCCCACACAAACTCTATTGAAGTAGAGCCTAAATTAAAAGAAAAAAATTCCAGAGAAGACTTTTTAATTAACCACAAAAACCTGGAGACGATCCAGGACAGGGAACTAGAGGCACGGGATATTAGGAGTAGGCAGCCTCCACATCAAACTGATTACCACACAGAGCCTCTCCTAGTTATTGACCTGATTGCTATAAGGTCTACTATATAAGTGTAGACATCTCACAAAAAGTGAAAGACTGGTCTCACACACCACCTGATGTCATGCTTCATCATTGACCAGTCCTCGCCCTCTAAAAACTTGGTTTGATAGAGGGCGGGCATACCTGAAGACAGGGATGCACTTCTAAAGCTAAGTGGGGGCCCTTAACAAGAAAGTGAAGTTAAAAAGCCATTACGGATGTCAAACCTCTTTTTAATATGACTGACATCTGTATGGGGTTTAAAAGAACTGATCGGTGTGTTGGGGATATCGTGGTCCCCCACCGTATAACTAATGGTCAACATGTTTCTGCCTAGTGGCCCAAACGGGTCCGTGGCATTCATCAGGACCTATCATACACCAACGGGCTCCTACCTTACCATTCAGTGTAGGTGAGGTATCCACTACGTGGGGTGATCAGGGTCACCCACCACAGATTACGGCTGTATTATTCCAGCCCTATGCCCTGGGACCTACTTGCCCCATAGGTAGAGTGAGAAAGGAGGACCCCTTTGGTCACATGCCTGTTGTTGATGGGATCTCCCACTGCCGGCGAGGAGGTGAGACATGCAGACATAGGTGCAGCAGTGGGAGATCCCATCAACAACAGGCATGTGACCAAAGGGGTCCCCCTTTCTCACTCTACCTATGGGGCAAGTAGGTCCCAGGGCATAGGGCTGGAATAATACAGCCGTAAATCTGTGGTGGGTGACCCTGATCACCCCACGTAGTGGATACCTCACCTACAGTGAATGGTAAGGTAGGAGCCCGTTGGTGTATGATAGGTCCTGATGAATGCCACGGACCCGTTTGGGCCACTAGGCAGAAACATGTTGACCATTAGTTATACGGTGGGGGGACCACGATATCCCCAACACACCGATCAGTTCTTTTAAACCCCATACAGATGTCAGTCATATTAAAAGAGGTTTGACATCCGTAATGGCTTTTAACTTCACTTTCTTGTTAAGGGCCCCACTTAGCTTTAGAAGTGCATCCCTGTCTTCAGGTGTATGCCCGCCCTCTATCAAACCAAGTTTTTAGAGGGCGAGGACTGGTCAATGATGAAGCATGACACCAGGTGGTGTGTGAGACCAGTCTTTCACTTTTTGTGAGATGTCTACACTTATATAGTAGACCTTATAGCAATCAGGTCAATAACTAGGAGAGGCTCTGTGTGGTAATCAAGACTTTTTAATTGCCTGAATAATTCCAGAATCAGATAACATTATCCTGTTCAAGGTCCACCTTGATTGTAGAGAGGTGTTATTCATAGAATATAAAAACAAAAGAGGAACATGGTCCGAAGGATGGCTCGGAAGTACAGATATACTGACAACATTATCTGTGATCTCTCTATTTATCAGGACATAATCTATTCTGGAAGAATGATGATATTTTTTACAATGAAATGTAAAACCATCTACACTCCCCATCTTGGCTCTCCATAAATATACCAAGTTAATATTGGATAGTAAGTTTTTCATGACCCTGCGAGAATGCGGGGACCCTTTAGCGTGGCTCACATTGGATCTATCCTTTACCGGGTCAAGCCGAACATAAAATCCCCTCCTATTATTAGGGGGGGATTTGCCATTATTAAGTTGTCCTGAAGCTTGACCAGAAAGGATGGATCATCCGTATTAGGGCCGTAGAAAGATGAACAAGTCATCTCCTCCCCCTCAAAGTCTAGCTGAGCGATGATCCATCTACCTGTTTGGTCTGTCTGGACTATTTTATCCTGCAAGTAATTCCTTTCTTTACCAGAATTGCCACCCCGCGAAAATTTAATAATTGCTGAGAGTGACAATAACATTGTATCCAGGGGATATTAGAAAAGATAGTTTCAGACTCCATTTTGTTTAAATGAGTTTCTTGCAACAAACATACCTGAGCTGGTGACAGCTCTAAATATTTAAAAATCAATCTTTGTCTCCTTGGACATCTCAGGCCGTTCAGGTTCCAGGAGATAAATTGAATGTTTCGACCCCCTTCATTTTACTTTTCCGCAGCTTGAATACCTTTTGCCGAGGTTTTGAAGGAGTTCTCTAATTAGGCCAAGAAAAACGGAATCTGCTTTACTTAACTTGTGAGATGAGGGATATTTTTACCTATTTTGCCCCCACCCTGTCCCTCACCCTGTGCTCCCCCCACCTCTATCCCCGCCCACCCTGAGCCCCCATGACCCCCCAGTCCCCTACTACCCTGAGGAACCCTACCTTCCAATAGGCAAACGCCTATTCGGGACCTTCCCCCTCAAGGCTATATGAAATTACATAGAAACTACTGAAAACTAGCGGTAGGAAGCCAAGTTCTCTGGATGACCTCTGCTTCCCTCCCCTACGACCCTCCCTGTTTCTCTAGCTGAATTTTTGCTATGAGTGTATCTGCTTCATTTGTCGTCCGGATCATGTGCATATGGTTGTTTCACATAACTCGCAATGTGGCGGGGAACCTTAGTTGGGCCTTTGCCCCTAAGCTGTTTAGTTCTGCCAATCTTTTGCCCAATTCCCACTGTCTCTCAGCCGTTATGTGGGAGATGTTGGATCTGATGGAGAAAGAAAAGGGAGACAAGTCAGTGAAAGGAGAAGATAAAACCCATTCTTTAAGAGCTGCGGAGAGGATCTGTTCTTTAATTGAATATGATAAAAAATTAACCAGGATTTTTCGGGGTTTCTGCCTACCCGGATCCCTTTTAAAGGGGTCTCTATGCACCCTCTGGATTTCATGATTTAGATCCACGTTGGGGAGACTCTTAAGAACTGTGCCTTTCAATAATGAGATCAGAAACCCTTTTATGTCCTCTCCCTCCATTGCTTCTGGGATATTTAAAAATTTCAGATTATTTTTCTTGAATGGTTCTCCAATCTTTCAAGATAATCTTTGAGCTCCTTATTTTGGATAGCTAATTTCTCCAGCTGAAAAGAAGTGGACTCAATTACACTCTTCATCCTGGGGATTTCCTCTTCGATTACCTCAGTTCTTGCAGTGACTTCTTCTAGCTTCTTAGAAAGTATCTCGCATGAGGATCGAATAGCCGCCTGATTTGCCTCAGAGACTGAAAACCTATTCGCCAGCTCTGCTTGATTTGCCTCTGAAACAGTAAATCTGCTTGCCATCTCATCTTTCAGGGCCAAGAGGATGTCTGCCAGGGAGTGAGAATTTGGTATGGATGTGTTCTGAATTTTCAGAGGAAGGGGGGATAGATTTTTACTACACAGATCAATAGAGCCACTAAGATCTTCCGTCTGCCCCTTACGCAACTCTTCAGCTCGCTCTGACCCAACCTTCTCAGGGTTTTCTTGCCTATCCCTGCCTTCCCCATCCTTTTGTTCCTGAGCTCTTCCCGACTCCTCCCTCTGGTCTGGAACTAATTTTAAATCAGACTCCTTCTGTTGGCCTAACACAGAATATCTGTTAGAAAGGGTTATGGCCGAGTGTACCTCCAGCTCCGAACTGGTTGTTATGATGAGATCTGCAGATTTCGCTAGATCAGCAGAGTTCAGCAGGATGGTTTTATCCTGGAGTCCATTATGTTCAGACTGGTTAACCCCCGATGTCTTCATTTTTGAGGTCGTGAGGGTGGAGGAGGGTTCTGAAGACAACACCGAGACCGTAGTGGAGACAGAGGTGGGCTCAGAGCTAGACCCGGATATGGCTTCGGAAGCCCCTTCTGCTCCGGGAAGAGAAGAGAACAGAGGCGGTACTTTCGCTGAAGAGAGGGACATAACCTGATAAAAGGTTTTCAGTGACGGGGTGATTTTAGACTTAGTACAAGCCGCTTTCTTATCCCGAACTTTCGCCTTGCCTCTTTGGGATTTTGATTTCACTAGAGTTATAGATGAGCCAGTGCCCCCCCCCGCCTGTTTACTCTATTTTGCCGATATTTTTACTTCCGCCACTGGGGGGGATACTCGCTGTGGTAAAATTGGGTGAGTAATCAGGTTGTTAGATGCCAAATAGGCCGCCCTTGCCCGCAATGAGTATCTTGTTAATTTGGGGGGAGATGTTCCCTCTTGAGGTGCAGCCCCCCTCTCCATACAGTCCGGAAAAGCCTCACAAAGAATACCACCCTTCTCGGTAGTCCGTGCACCCTCTCTAAAGTTGGGGTATAAGAACTTACTTTCTAACTTGATAATACCCGGCAGTGGTTTACCTGCTGAAAAAGTACATTCAGGCAATATAACAACTGAGGCGCTGCACCGAAACCCAGCCTCCCCTACCTGCTCCGGGGAGGAATGGGCAGTTTCCAGGCTATACGCTCTCTGTCCCGTACAGCACAACAACAACTTCGTCTCCACTCGCTTGCGGCGACCCCCCACCTCCAGCCTGGTTTCCGTACAACTGGACTGCGCTCACCGACGCCGACTCCAACACAGCCTGGGGGAGCTGGAAAGACTAGCACGTCAACCGCCACAACCACTGCCTGGCTCTGCGAGGACTCCCCCCGCATGTCAATTGCGGAAAGTGAAGAGCCTCATGGAGACGCCGCGGCCCAGGACAGAAGAAGTATGAAATCAAATTAAACTGAAATCCGGATTTTGAAAGAATATACTTCCATCGATGGAGGGTAGTTACGGGAGGTCATCCGAGCCTCGGGATCCCACCGCCATTAGGAGCCTGAGGAGGTGCACCCGCGGCCGTTCAAGCGGCGGCCGCCATGTTCCTCTCTCTCACCATTGAGACTGCGGTCCTTGCTTTGCTCCTGCTTGGAGTAGTTGTGGGTCTTTTTACTGGAATAAACAACTTGTATTTTGGATAATAATACATCTTGTCAACATTTCTTGCTACGCGCTTGCTACACATACCTGACTTGGACCTAGAGTTTCAAGACCTTATAGGTAAGACTTAGCAAGCGTAGGTAGGCCTGATATAATACTGCAGGGCAGGACAACGATGGTAAATGCAAAAAATGTTTTTCCCCTTAGAACTTACCATTGTTTTTGGACTACGATGAACTGTCAAGTTCCGAATGCTGTATTATAGGTACGCAGCCACTCAGTTTTTACTCTTTTTTGTGTAATAACCTATAGTTGAATTTTTATACATGATGTTAACTCCTAAGGTCCCTTTCTACATCTATTTCAGAAGCGATTGATCTAGACCAAAATCTGATATCACCCTACATTTGTGCATACTTACAGATAAGACAGTAAGATTCCTATTCACTGAGTTAAGTGACGGGTCACCTCGAGTACTCGCTTGCTCCCCATCGCTTACAAACCATGATGCATGGTGACAATTTGAAGGGACACCATCCCGACTATCAGATCACTGTAAGACTAAGACCATGATGGCACGTAGTCTAATTTGACACTCAGACACTGAATAACTAAATTAGGTCCCAAGGGCACGGTATGGTTGTATATACCCCCCACTCCTCCATCCTATTTCTTCCGCACCTAAAGATGATGTTTATGGGAGAGAGGCAGAAATTGAACCGTGGAATTGCTAATGTGTATTCTTTTGTTGTTTGTTCTTGCTTTACATGAAATTATGATTGTTGATGACAACTGAATCTTAACATTGTACGTATGTATAAAGCCACATTTTCATACCTCTCTGAATTTCAATAATGGTGCCTTTGGTGTGGGAACCTATTTTGTCCCTGGCTGTGACTGTGATGTTGGAAACTCTTGTCATTATGCCGTATGGGACTTAATATCGATACTCTAAACATTTGTAATACTCATTACTGTCCCTCTTCTCCGCGGTTTCTCTCATTTCGTATGATGGTAATAATGTATCAAACATTTGGAATGTCTTTTTCCCTTTTTTTTCTGTCCTTTGTACTCCATCTCATCATTCGTTATGTCTTTCCTCTTCTTTTTGTTTCCACGTTTTGTTTTCCTCCTTCCCTTTTTTCTTCACTATGATAAATGATAAAAGACCGGCACTTAATATAACAATGTTTGGATATATACAAAATTACTGACCCCGTACGGAAAATTCCTTGAACAACCGATCATGATTTTCTTACGAGTATCCCTTAGGGTGATCTAACTCCCCAGTTACCTGTGGATATGTTTCACCTGGGGGCCTGTCTTGGTGTAGAGCTTGGCACCATGCTTTGAGGAGGTAAACAGGATTCAAATGGGCTGGAGTCCTGGCATGGGGTAACCTCAACAGTGTCAGCGAAATGCTCCTCTCCCTCAACCAAGGATTATGTTAGTTATATAATAAACTTCACCCATGTTACCATGCCGAAGCCCCAGTAAGACCACCATTATTGATTCTATCTTAAAGAGCTGTCGCTGAGTGGAAAATAACGAACATCAACATTTTGTACAGTCAACTTAGCCCTCGTATAGAATGTTCAAGGCTCCAATAATATGTCTATGGAAAAATGTAAATGTAAGCAAAGCCATTTCAGAGAATATTGTCCCATATAGGCATGAAAGCAAATGTGTGTCAAGTGTCAACGTTCAAGAAAGATGTCAACTTCAACTGTGAGCATGTAAAATTATGGTGTTCTTGCCCGGGTTTAAGTGACCACATAACACTAGGACGTGCCATGATAGTATGACTTCTGTGTGCACATACAAAAGATGCAACTACATGCTCAAATACACAAATCTGTCAGTTATGCAAATAAAATGCATTTGCTTTTGATTTTCTACATTGTTCCCTTGTGATGTATCAATATGTATCTCTTGCTTAGATGTAGATATAGACTTTACAACCAACTTTGTTTCACTGTAAATATATTGCACGCTTTGCAAATGTGAACAACTGGTGTGATAAGCAAAATAATCTTTTTTAATTGAGAGCATATGGGACAAGCTGAACTCCAGGGACAAACAAAACCCCTGTGGTTTAGCTGTCAAACAGATTCTCACTCCCTGGCAGAGCTGAAAGTGGGTGGGCGTCAAGAAACCTTTCAAAATGTTCTACCTCATATAAGAAGTACCAGGATAATTTCCAGCATTTTATTGCAATACAGAATCTATCATGTCTCCTATATATTTTTTTTCTGTTTACTGTATGTCTGATGCCCTTGATTAGCTTATATCTATGTTATAAATATACAGATAAAACAAATGTTAGGCAGGGAATCAAAACTGAAACACGTAAGTTGTTAACTTTAGGGGGTCACTGAACTAAAAATGAACATTTTGCAAGATTTAGTTGTGAAATCTATCAAGACGCTTTCCTATAAAAGTGTGAAACGCCTTAGTAGATCAATTGTCTCATGGAGCTTACCTGCCTAAGATACACTGACCGGTAGCAGCTTTGAGGTGTGTTCATGAAGTTTACCTCTGCATTAAATATTGCCACATTTCAGAGATATACTGAAGCTATACCATGGCGTACATTATTTATTGGGTGTGCTAAATAACACCTATTATGAGTTCATGGTGAATAACAGCACGTTTTGGTGTTTAACCCACCAAAGTCCTCATGATATGGTAAATACCATCTGTTTTCCCCTGTTAAATTTCGGCAGGCTTGACCTGCTGATATTTAACAAAGGTTGAGTTATATAATGCATCCAATAATTACCAGATGCATTAAATACCTTCAAACTCTTAATACCGACCCCTGCATAAACAGGAGTTTACGCATGGTTCGGAGTAGTATGAGGAACTCGTATTCAGGCTTTTAGATTGAGTAAAATGAGCGATCTATATTTTTTATTTAGCTATTAGCTACATTGGGATATATACAGCTTGGCATGAAAGGGCAGAGGTGCCCAAATCCATATTGAAGTAAACATTGTATTTTTACTTGGCTGGACACTGTCTTCTAGTTACAGCACACGTAGACAATATTATGCACAAAAGATTGAGTTCTCAGCTAATTTCTCGAGAGAACTCTTTTCAATTGTCAACTCCCTGTCATCTTTGGAACGTGTTTCTGTTCGTAACACTCCATCTCCCAAGAGCTGTATATCACTCGCTTCTTCGCCAATAAAGTGTTTAGAATTTATGACTCTTTCCTGCAAGATGTTAGAGACTCCAGATGCCCAGAAGCTTTGTTTGAAGTCTTACCTTCCGCGAATGGTTTCTCTAACCGGAGTGTTCCCTCCCTGGATGAGCTTAGGTGACTTTTTAGTAACCCTGGGCGTAGTTCGCGTAGTCGCGCTACGCGAAGCTACGCGAAGACGTCGGAGCGCTACGCGAGCTACGCATAGCTTCGCGAGCGTGCGTAGCTGCTTGTCGCGCCCGTTTGCGATGCGTTTTTCTTCTTCAGGAACGCGTTGTGCGTGTTTGGGACGCTGTTTGCATGCTCGGGGGCGCAAACTTACCCATGCGGTCGCCTATGGGCGCGGCCATCTTGTTTTTCACTTGTCCCGCCCGTTCGCGATGCCTTATTTCCTGTTCCGGGTCGCGTATAGCGTGCTCGCGATGCGCATTTCATGTTCGGGAACGCGTCGTACGTGTTCGCGACGCTTTTTGCGTGCTCGGGGAGAAATATCGCGCAAACTTACCCACGCGGTCGCGATGGGCGCGGCCATCTTGTTTTTCACTCTATGCTATGGTTCTGGGCCTGCTTTTCTATCCTCCCTCAATCTTTGCAATCCTTAGTTTTTTACACTGTTTTTCAATTTTTCTTTATTTCTTATCTATCTCTCTCTCTGCCTAAGTCTATATTTTGCATTTTTTTCTACTTTTTACTGTGTTTTTTTACTTTTCGACTGTTTTATATAACTTTCTTCTTTAAGCTCCTACTTCTTCCCCTAACTTTATTTTTCCCTTCTAACTTTTCTTTCCGCCTCCTCCCAGTCCCACCCCAGAACCATGGCGAAGGGCAGCAGTGACGGCTCGAAGGGCAAGGCGCGTGTGCCCAAGAGCCGCCGCCTGCCTTGCGGCAGACTGCGCCCTGCAGGGGTGCAAGCCCGCCAGCTTTTTACTGAGGCGTAGGTGGCGGCCCTTGTTTTTTTTCTTCAGCGCCACCTCCCCTTGACCTTGGCAGCAGGCGGCAGGCCAGGCTCCGGGTACCCGACCCAGGAGCGTCACCGCCGGTGGGCGAAGGTGCGCCGGGCAGTGTTTCGCTGCTCAGGGGTCCGCGCACCCATAACCAGCTGGCCCACCGGTGGTCAGACATCCTCGACCGGGAGCAGGACCTGTTGGACCTGCTAGGTGTCGAGGTCGTGGGAGCTTGGTGAGTAGCTAATATAGATAGTAGTATAAGTATTGTGATTTGTGTATACATTTTTTACAAATAACAAGAATACTGCTGCTTACATTGCAGGTAAATTACGTTTCAAAATCTTCTGTGATTGTAGGACACAGGTGCTGGGCGCTACTCTTACTTGTTTGCAACTTTGCGCTCGCTTGTCCTTATTATTATGTAAGAGTTTACTTTAGAGAACTTCAGTTAGGTAATGCTATTTCTAGAGAGACTCTAGTCCTTCCTTTGTCCTCCTGTCAAATAGTGGTGGATGAATTGATAGTTTGTTAGTAGGTTTAGTTATTAGTTGATAATTTTTGAGCGGTCTGCGTGACGCATCCTCTGTCACTGAGTGCTGCTTACCCCAGTCCTTACTAGTAGAACCTTTTGTAGTTTGTTTAGTGAGTGGTAAGCTTAGCAGTGTCAGTCAGCTGCAGAACATCAGACTTAACCAACCAACAATTTGGTGTATGCATTATGCACCAATTTATGCATGTGTCCTCCTTCTCATATATGCATTTATGAGGGCAATAAAAAAATGGAAATGCAGACTTAATGAACAATTGGCCCGCCTGGAATAGGTGGGCTAGGTCAGGTGGTACTTAGGCTTAGTTAGTGTTCTGGATTTTATTTGAATCAATCCGAATGAAACACTGAATTAGTGTTCCCAAATAAGTAGACTGTCCGTGACCGTGAATCCCGCAAGCCAGTAGTCGATTGGATTAGATAGGTCAATTTTATTGCAATTTTTGGTTCCTAAAACGTTTTGAGCGTTTTTTTAGATAATTTATTTGTTTCACAGCAATCATTAATGTTTGTGTCTAACTTTATTATATCTTACATGATCACTGATCTGCAGCACCCAGGGGCAAGAAGACGGGGATCCGAGTCGGCGGGACAACCACCAGAGGACCGCTCCTCTACCGAGGGCCCTGCTGCTGGTCCCAGTAAGTCCTCCAGTGGTTAATATTAACATTTATATTGCCCTAACTTTTACTGCACCTTATTTTTCCAGAACTATTAATTATGGTTCCACTCCCTAATTCTATTTTTCACAAAAGATTCTTTAATCTTGACTTGACTATCTGTTTCTAAATTCTGGTTATCCCTGCCTCTAAGTTCTAACTGCCTCTGCTATGAATGTCTGTACTACTACTATTATTAGTCTGTCGCTAAGCTTGCCCAGTTTGCATTGCCACTCTTTATTGTACGGTTTTGAATAAAACTCCGATTGACCAATAGCTGACTCCAGTCCTTTCGGTTGTCCTCTTCTAGGCTTCTTAATCTTGAGGCTTTGACAATTACCACAAACAAAATGCCCAACCAGATATTTGACTATTTTTGATAGGATATAGTACATACTACTACTGATGTGTGGATTCTGTACAGCCCCATGCAGAACTATACACAAGGAAATAGGATGTTGGTGATGGGAGTTTGGAACTTGGACGTTCCTCACACCTCAGTCAGAAGTGAACCCACAATCCCTGAACGACTAGCTATAGTGTAGTGTCTCACTCTCATTAGGTCCCCGAACCCCCACCCGAAGATACCCAATGAGATTACACAACCCAGAACATAATATAACACCCTTTCACTCACTTACTCGTGTAAGTCCACCACCTCCACCACCACCACACCAAATACCACAGAGTCTATGTTTAAGGTTAAAAGGTTTATTTTCAACTAACAAGCTCTGTATGTTGTTCTATAAAATTCAGTGTACTCCAGCCAGCTCCAACAGCTAAATGCATAAGATTAAAACAATAAACATTGTTACAACAAGTGCATGATGATTGATAATAGAACTTAGAAGACAAAAGATCTGTGAGAATTCTGGGAGACTCCTCACCGTAGAACGTAGAATTACTGGTTACATGCATCATTCATAAGCTCTGCAAATCTCTGGTTCGTAGAAGGAAATCTTCTGCCTGAGAAAAATGGTGCGCGTTAGATAGTATAATGCAAGCATTTGTCAGTCCTGCCAAAAAAGTGTAACATGTTACTTATGGCTAAGCAATACGGACTAACCGAACTCCATAACAAAGTGGCTTGTTTTTCGACCTCTTCTACGCAACGCTCAGACAGTAGCTGTATGTGCTCATGTGGGCTAAAAAGGCGTCTTACTGTTACTGCACAACAAGCTGCGAGGTAACATGCGCAAAAGACATGAAGCGAAAAATGGTTGCATGGCTCAGGCTAACTTTGCAAAGAGTAGAGTATAGTATAATAAATAATGACCCTAGGGACCATAACACTACTAGTGTCTACTGACTCTAGTACCCGATTTGGACTACTGAATGTGATGTATAATAATATGTATGTATTAACTTTTTTTTCAATCTTGCTAGTGAAAAAGAAGAAATATAAATAGGGGGAGGTGTACACAGGCATCTAAAAATGTGTCATGTTTTTATCTAGGCGTAGTAGCGACCACCAGTGCCGGCGGGGCCAGCGGCGATTCGGCCATTCCGGAGGGGGAAGGAGATGCGGCACCTGCAGGAGCTACAGGGGGTGAGCCAGCAGCAGTGGCGGGCGATGGTAAGTTATATTCATTACGTATTGACATTGCACTAGCTGGAAGGGTGTTGAGTTACTTCACTCACTGTACTGTTGTTGAGACTTATTAGGTATGAAGTTGTAGTGAACATTATACAACGGTTGAAGAAGAGAAGACACCCTTTACTTAGCATTAGCAATGCAGTAGCAATAGCATTACCAGCGTGACTTGATTAACCAATGGCCTCTTCTATCTGACTCCAACTCAGCTGTGAAAGTTTTATGGAGGAGACTAAAAGTCAGATCAGATGACCTTGATGGATGTGTTGAATAAAAAGGGAAAAAAGGGTGGAAGGAGGAAGGACGGGCGAGATTTAATATGATTGATGACTGGCAGAGAAGGATACGTTGGAAGCATGGATATAGGTGGCTGATAGGAATCAGATGCATGTGTTGTTGAAGGATGGGTGGAAGGTGAAAGAAGAATGGATGCCTGCCTGGGTGGGTGGGCGACACAGTATGGGTGGATACTGTGGATAGCAAGAATCATCAGCGGTGTTTGGGTGAAACTCTAAGCCAAGGCAAGCAACGGAGTGAGTGGACGCATGGGTTGTTGTTGGCGAAACAAAGTAAGGTTTGTGGAGAGATTAAGAAGAATGATTGACATTTATTTGAATGGATGGATGCCTGTATGTATTCATCATAGACAGCATAGGTGGAGACTGTCACGGGATGCACAGTTTTAGTTTTAAGGGAATGTAAAAGAAACCGCGCCACTGTAGCAAAGCCGATGTGGGTAGGGGCAGGGTGGGGGTAGCAGTAAACAATGTATTACGCGCCAAATACAGGTAAGTTTACTGTAAACATAAAAATAAATAAAGCGAATTTCATTGTGCGCACTGCACCGCCAAAGCGATGCAGTGGGCGCAACAAAATTAGTTTTATTTCTTTATATGTTTACTTACCTGTAATTGGCCGTAATCCATAGTTTACTACCCCCACCCTGCCCCTCCCTACGTCACCGCCCAGCAGCACTCCCGAGTCCCACCACCGACCGCTACTGACCTTATGTCGTCGTCCCATAAAAGCAATGATCATTGGATCAGATATATAATCTGCCTTTTTGTAGTAGCCAGGGCACTGTTAAAGTGAAATTGACCAATTCATGTAACAGAGAGAGTATGGCCAGTGCCACCCGTAATAGAAAAATAAATACGAGCTTCCCCACCTGCATACAGTAGTAAATCAAACTAACGTGAGTCTGCGTCATGATGACTCGTATGTTTGTCTTGGGTGCAAGCATAGATGACCGAGCTGGCATGCCGGCTACAACCAGGTTATGTCATTTCGCTAAACTAGTAGAGATAAGAAGACTGGTGTACTGGAGTCCATAGTGCTAGTATAATGCCTGAAACTCCCACAAATGTTACAGGCTGAAGAAGTGGGAGGATAGATAGATTATTATACCAGAAATGTTATGTACTGTGCTTCTTGCTAGTGCTACTGTGCCATTATGTGTTGAATTAATTTTGTGTTACTGTTTTGCTAAGAGTACTGGTTACAACAATATTCTTTTTCTTTCTTGATATAGATAGTACTCCTTCCCAAGGCAAACCATCCCGGAAGGAGTTGGCAGCCAGGGCCCGGCACCGGAAACTGGAGGCCATCTGTGCCGAGTACCGGCGGCTGGTGGCTCAGGCGGAGGAGGAGGAGGCGGCAGCAGCTGCAGCCTCGTCCGATGCCCCGGGCCCCAGCCAGGCCAGACCTCCAGTGGTACGGCACCGCAGTCTGGCAGCCGCCCGCCGCAATTCGATTGCAACCAGCACTGCTGTCCCCCACCATGGATGCCACTGCAGGGCATTTCGACGCAAGATTCTCCTCCGGGTGGCACGGCTAGAGGAGCAACTCGAGGAGCGGGTTAAAATTCTGGTGGACAAACACCTTAAAGCCCGCCGAATATAATAGGACCCTGTTGCATTGCCCCTTTTTTATTCCTTTTGTTGATGGGTGGGAATTGGGCGTTGGGGTTTGGACATTCTTTGGACTTTTTTTCGTTTTGGACATTGGTTGGGGTTAGAGAGAGGGGTGGGTCAGGTGTGGGATAGCTTATTTTTGTTAGGGTAATAAATTATATTTATACTTCAACATACAATGTTAATGTTTTGTGGGGGGTTACTGTTTTACAAATTAATGTCACATGGTTTCTTTCATTGCTGCTGCAGGGCCGCAGCCAGTGTTTGATTTAAATAATCTGCCGATGATGTAACACAAACAGATAGATGCGGTACCCCTCACTGAGTGATTTGTCCTACTAGTACTGTCAGTCTCTCCTCCTAGTCCATTATACCTCCCACCAAACTTATCTTACCTGTGATTGATGATGATTACGTTCGGCACAGCGATGGCTGCATGGTTTCCCAAGAGAATGGAGAAGATGCCATGGTTGTGGTGGTAGTAGTAGAGTAGACACTGCCAGCAGCATTTGCTAAAAAATAAAAAGAGACAGTCACTTGCCTGAAAGCGACTGTGGGAGGAGTAGTAGAACGAAGTCAAATACAGTACAGAAGAAGACTGCCAAACAAACAATATTGCATTTGCAGCTGCTAAAGTCAAATAAAACATAATGTTGGCGGGGACAGCCTAGTACAAGAAGTTACAAACTGTAGTTGTGTCGAGTGAGTCACTTAACTTAACACAATCGTAATTCGTAACCTTTACTGCTGTGTGGTAGGAGTTTGATGTTGAATCCAATCAATGCTGGCAATTAATTATGATGTACTATTAGCCGGTGACGGCTTGCACATAGACTGAGCATGGGTGGGCAAGCAGAAGAAGCTCCTCGCCCTGCCTTGAAATTTAATTAGTGTTGCTTTTACCACATCTGCCCCAGCAAGCATGTGATCAATTGGTGTACATTTTATGTAGTCACATCACACCTCAATATAAATCACAGCCCGGGGAAGAGGGTTAGGGTTTGATGAATGGATGGGAAGGGGAGTTTGGGGAAAGGTTTGAGAAAGAAAAACAGTACGCATGGACAACAAAAGCAAAGCGCAATCTTGGCAGACGACCATGATCTTATCCAAAAAATCTATAAAGGGAGAAAAAGGCAATGCATGCATGATGAAGATAACTTGATGGTTAATGAGTAGTACTTACTAACTCCTACTAGACAAGACAGTACAGGGCAGCAGTATATTCTATGCAATTTGCCTTGCCTGTAATATATGCCCTCAGACAGAGACCCAAATTCCATGTTGTACTGGGCTTACTTTTAAAGATAGCAAAGAAAAGTAAAAAATAGTTGTAGGGATCAATTAGCAAACAAACAACAACACACAACACACAGTCGTAATGATTGAAGAGAAAAAAGGATTCCAATTAATTAAAAGATGAATGATACTAAAGTTACTGTATTATCCTGGTCAAATTGTGGAGTTGAATCTCGTCCTTCCTCTTGGTCCTATCTTCCATGGACGCTCCGCACATCAATCTTGGTTGCCTTCCTGATGCGGATTGGTAAGGTAAATGTGAGTTGAGTTTCCCAGTATAGCACAGGGTAAAGGCCGGCCTGTAACATCTAGATGGAAAAACAAAAGGGGTATTGAAAAATCAATGAATATAAAAAAGCATCAATTACGGTGGAGTCCAAGAAGAGAAGAGAGAACACTTTCAGACTGAGGCGGCTTGGATATATCGTGTATATTCTGTTTACAGCATTAAGCTACAACAACAACAGGACAGAACAGGCCCACCACAGCACCAGCCTGTGACCCAACCTCCATTTACCTTAATTTTTGACAGAGCCAGACAAAAGGCATATATACAGCAACTTAGCATTTTCAAAATTAAGTGACAAAATCAATGCGCCGCTGTCAGTCATAACTACACTGACTCGACTCCACCACTACATGGACATGTAGGTCTGCTGTGTTTACTTTCTTGTTGAATTGTTGTGTTTATGTTTACCTTATGCCACTTCATGAAACGCAGTTATTCCTTCAATCATCTCCGATCCAACTGACTGACTGCGTGCAAAGATAGTATGGTCATCATCATGTTGTGGTACGTGTTGTCCAACTCCAACTCAGTCTGTAGTGACTCCGATTAAGTCCATATTCCATATTAAAAAATTCCAACAGATATTGGCCTGCACCTGCAGTAGTAGGAGTACAATCTGGTTATTAAACAACAAGAAGGGAAACATTGAGTGTCACTTGAGTCACTTTGTAGATTAACTAGTAGAGTAGAGTTCGACTTCATGCACAACACAACATCAACACAACAAACAACAGCAATCGCTCAGAGTCAGCAAGCATCCAATGCATTCCATCATTACCTGTCTTGCTCTTCTCTTTGGCTGTCAGATCATCAGATGCCTAGTTCTGACAGGTGTGTTTTTTTTTTTTACGGGGCAGTAGCCTCATCATTACTCCAGTCCACATTCATTTCGAGTGTTAGTCGCTGTTTCGGTTTTCCTCTTATTCATCTGTGGCACTTTGTCACAGTTTAAGTTGCTTCACATGGTCAGCACTGTGATGATGGGCTGCGGCCTGGGTAGCGCTCATTGCTGGTCAATTGAGTTTGCACAAATGTCAGCAAGTTTCTTCGAAGAGTCTTGTCTTTCTCTGCCAAGTACCTTCTGTCCTGACAGTGAGGAGCTTTGGATGTCTGCCGAGGCTGTAGCCTTCGGACAGTGATGAGTTTACTTTTGGATGCCTGCCCAAGTTCTGACAGTGAGGAGCTTTGGATGCCTGCCGAGGCTGTAGCCTTCGGACAGTGATGATGAGTTTCGGCTCGGAAACAAAACGGAGGATAGCTATAGTCACGTTTCACTTCTTATGGAGGGACTGTTAATGTTAAAGGCAACATTTCTTGTACTCCAATGTCTGGCTTGATGGAAATGTACTAGGGCGAGACAGGAAGATGAAGCAGGACTCTGAAGGGTGGACAGTTAAATGCACAGACGTGCAACTCCAATAGGGAAATAAAAAGAGAAGACGGTGGTGATGGATTTGTTGTGATTTGATTTGAACCAGAAAGACAGATACACAGACACATAAAGGAAGGAAGAAAGTAACAATTTGAAAGCCTAGTTGTCAGGGAAGAGGAGCTCGTCCTCAAACTCTGGTGGTTCGCACAGAAGTAGGTCCTGTAACGCACTATTTACGTCATCCAAGTCGCTCTCCTCTTCCTGCTGTGATTCACGTATTTTGTAATCCGGTGGTATAAAGTGCTGATTCATTTTGATCATGGTTAACCTCTCCACGCTTTTGGCCGAGAGACTGGTCCTTTTCGAAGTTACAATGGCACCAGCAGCACTGAAAACACGCTCTGAAGAGACACTTGTGACAGGGGAAGCCAGATACTTTATCGCCAGCCTGCTGAGCACTGTCCATTGGCTTCTTTTCCCATACCAATACACCAATGGGTTTCGATCCATGAAGACCTCTGTTGGGTCATCCAGATAGGCCTGGACCGTCCGCTCAATGTTCAGGGGTGCTCCGATGTGCTCGGCCTCTTTTGCCTTTGCATCAGCACTGGACTTACCATACCCCTGCCGTAGAAACCAATCAGTTGCAGATTGTACTGTGGATGATCCTGTTCTTGCTGTTGTTGATGTTATTGTTGGTGTAGGTGACTGCTGAGAGGCAAACGCACTGCCCTCAGGCTCCGAAGTAGAACTTGACTATGGATGCCCTCTAGTACTTGTTGTTATGGCCTGGGGTGGGGGGCCTGCAATTAACAGCCGTTCGTTTTCGAAAATAGTGGCTTCCTTAGCTATCAAAGTTTTGTAGTTGGCAACATCCACTTCCGAAAAGGAATTACTGCCTTGCTGTTCAGAAATACTATGTACCGTGGATCCAAAATTGTGGCACTAATGTAATGTGGTTGTGACAAAATTTTATTTTGAATCCTTGTATTTTCAGATAAGCGAGCGGCTAAGGTCTCCGCCACATGATATGCGTCTTGTTTGTCATCCACACCTGCGTACGTTTCAGACACCTCCTTCAGCTGTTGCTCTAGCATGTGCAACAATGGGATAGCTTGGCCCATAGTACAGTCCTCCCTGCTGACTTCACGTGTGAATATCTCAAAAGGAAGTAGCATCTCAG
This sequence comes from Calotriton arnoldi, assembly GCA_963921515.1. Taxonomy (NCBI): domain Eukaryota; kingdom Metazoa; phylum Chordata; class Amphibia; order Caudata; family Salamandridae; genus Calotriton; species Calotriton arnoldi. Next base: position 83,577 of record CAWUFW010019802.1, read on the forward strand.
TCAGGCATTTAATGAGGTCCCATTGACCCATCTCAACGGTCATGCCTCTCACAGTAGGTTCCCCTAATCTTTGCATGACATAAGCATTGAGTGGTATGTACAGTTCAAACAGACGATCAAGCATATAATAAGTTGAGTTCCAACGTGTTGGCACCTCCTGGATGAGCGCTTTGACTGGCATTTTATGCTCACGTTGAATGACCCTCAGCTGCTTCCGGGCTTTAAAAGAATGGCTGAAATGTGTGCATATTCTTCTGCAGGTGGCCAGTAAGTTGCTGACTTTGGATTCATTTTTCAAAAAGTCTTGAACAACAATGTTAATGCAGTGTGCCAAACACGGGACCCTGAAATAGCGACCATCTTCCATGGCCCTAACTACATTACTGCCATTGTCCGTGGCAACAAAACCAATGTTAAGCCCTCTTGGGCGCAGCCACTCAAAGACCTTGTTGTTAAACTCTTCCAAAATGTTTGCAGCAGTATGAGATTTCTCCATGGCAAACATGGCTACAGTTGCATGTTTGCGAGTGGCATGAAAAATCTCAGCAGCGTCAACACCAGCAGATATCTGTTCTCTAACCCCCGCAACGAGATCCAGTGTGCAGTGATGCACATGTAATCAGTGGCTTGGCAACTGGTCCACATGTCTGTTGTCAGGTGGATACTCTGAACAGCACTCTGCTTCAAGGCTTTTCCAAGCAATTCCAGCACGTCGTGATGTAGTGCTGGAACAGCAACTCTGGCAAAATAGTAGCGGCTGGGAACATGCCATTTTGGGCAGATGGTTCAACAAAAGAAAAAGGGAGAAGGTCCAGTGCTAACATTTTAGCCAGCTTCGCATTGTACAAACGTGCTATTGGGTGGTTGCGTTCGTACTGCCCCTCCCCACCAAACATGCTGATAATGGTAGGCTGCATGGTTTTCCTTTCTCTTATGCTCAACGCACTTTTTGGATTGCGGTACTCCTTGTCCTTGGTGTCTCAGGCTGACTCTTACTCTTGTGCCACTGAGATGTTGCTGAAGATGTGTGCGACGTTAACAACACTGCACTGCTGGGGTCAGGGACACCTTGTGTACCACTACCAGAGAGAATGTCTCCCTGTCCTTCCTCTTCCACCGTGATCGGATCTTCTACTCCTTTATCCCCACCAACACCAATGGTTGCAGTTTTTTTATGTCGCGAAGGTGGTCCTCCCAGCTGATCAAGTGGTGTTTTTTCAGATGGGTCATTTGGCCTCCGGTACCATAGTTTGTACCAAGCTTACCAAGACTAACAGAGGTATTACAAATGGAGCATATAGCAATGTTCTCCTCCTTTTCGCTAACCGTAAAGAAGTCCCAAACTGGGGAGCTTAACTTTGGCCTCCTGCTGGAGGACGTGCCACTTCCAATGGCGGATGAACTGGAGGGTGTGTGTTGAATTTGACTCTGTGCTGCTGCTGTACCACTACCTACTTCTACTGAGGTGGTGGTTGCGCTGGTGGATGTAGGTCGCTGCCGGGCCTTTGCTAATGCAAATATGGAAGCTGTAGGTCGTGTTGGTGGTGTTACCTGTGGAGGTATGCGTGCTACATCCCTCGCAGCGATTTTGGATAGGGTAATAATGTTGGTCTCCATCTCCTCGGGGCCGGGAGTGATGTTCGTGATGACTGGCTCATCATCATCATCCTGCTCTTCTACATCGACCTCCATAAGTGTAAGGCTTTCTGGAACCTTCCTTTTCCCTAGCTTGGTCTTGGGACGTGGCTCCCTCTCAGACTCAGTTTGTGGCTTCCAAGTGGCATCTAGATCATCAGAAGGGGGGCTTGGCGAAGAACTTGATGGACTACCCCTCCTTTTCCTTGCTGGAGATTTGGAAGACAATGGATCTTCCGAATGAGTGGCTTCTTCTTCTATCTCTGCATGAGGCTCAATTTCCTGAACTGCCCCTACTTCGGGAGGAACAACAACTACTATTGCGGGCGGTGGTTGCAGCTGTTGTTGTTGACCACTTATCTGCTGTGTTTCCTCCTGCGTTGATTGGGTACTACTTTGAGATAGCGATCAATCAATCAATCAATCAATCACAGAATTTGTAGAGCGCACTACTTACCCGCGAGGGTCTCAAGGCGCTGGGGAGAGAAAGGGGGGGGTGCTGCTACTGGTCGAACAGCCAGGTCTTGAGTAGCCTCCTGAAGGTCAGCAGGTCTTGGGTCTGTCGTAGGCTTAGTGGAAGGGTGTTCCAGGTCTTGGCGGCTAGGTGTGAGAAGGATCTGCCGCCGGTGGTTGTTCTTCGAAAGTGAGGGACGGTGGCGAGGGAGAGGTCGGCGGAGCGGAGCTGGCGGTTGGGGACGTAGAAGAAGAGTCGTCTGTTGAGGTAGGCTGGGCCAGTCTTGTGGAGTGCCTTGTGTGCGTGGATGAGGAGTTTGAAGGAGATTCTCCTGTTGACGGGGAGCCAGTGCAGGTTCCTCAGGTGGGGGGTGATGTGGCTGTGGCGTGGTACATCGAGGATCAGGCGTGCGGAGGCATTTTGTATGCGTTGCAGTCGCTTGATGAGCTTGGCCGGTGCTCCCGCGTAGAGGGCGTTCCCATAGTCGAGTCTGCTACTGACGAGGGCCTGGGTGACTGTTCTTCTTGTATCTGTCGGGATCCACCTGTAGATCTTGCGAAGCATGCGGAGGGTGTTGAAGCAGGAGGAGGAGACTGCGTTGACTTGCTTGGTCATGGAGAGCGTTGAGTCAAGGATGACTCCCAGGTTGCGTGCGTGGTCGGTGGGTGTCGGGGCTGCTCCCAGCGTCGTTGGCCACCAGGAGTCATCCCAGGCTGAGGGGTTGGAGCTGAGGATGAGGACCTCTGTCTTGTCCGTGTTCAGCTTTAGTCGGCTGATCTTCATCCAATCGGCGACGGCCTTCATTCCTTCATGGAGATTGGATTTGGCGGCGAGGGGGTCCTTGGTGAGGGAGAGGATCAGTTGAGTGTCGTCGGCGTAGGAGATAATGTTGAGGTCGTGCTGTCTGGCAATGCGTGCGAGCGGGGCCATGTAGATGTTGAACAGCGTTGGGCTGAGGGAAGATCCCTGGGGTACGCCGCAGATGATCTCGGAGGCTTCGGATCGGAAAGGTGGGAGGCGGACTCTCTGGGTTCTGCCGTCGAGGAAGGAGGTGGTCCATTCCAGGGCCTTGTCTCGGATCCCTGCGTCGTGGAGGCGTGCACGTAGAGTGCGGTGGCAGACAGTGTCGAAGGCGGCGGAGAGGTCCAGCAGGATGAGGGCTGCGGTCTCACCGTTGTCCAGCAGGGTCCTGTTGTCATCGGTGGCGCGATGAGGGCAGTCTCAGTGCTGTGGTTGCTGCGGAACCCTGATTGGGATGGGTCCAGGATGCTGTTTTCTTCGAGGTATCGGGTTAGCTGTTTGTTGACGATCTTCTCGAGGACCTTGGCTGGGAACGGAAGCAGGGAGATGGGCCGGAAGTTCTTGAGGTCTCTCGGGTCCGCCTTGGGTTTTTGAGTAGGGCGTTGATCTCTGCGTGTTTCCAGCTCTCTGGGAAGGTCGCGGTCTCAAAGGAGAGATTGATAACGTTGCACAGGTGGGGTGCGATGGAGCTGCTGGCTTTGTTGAAGATGTGGTGCGGGAAAGGGTCTGACGGGGAGCCGGAGTGTATTGTGCTCATGGTCTTGATGGTGTCGTCGATGTTCACGCTGGCCCAGGCTGGCAAGGGGTCATGGTCGATGGTGTGCGGCGGGTCTGGTGTATCTATCTTAGTAGGGGCTGTCTGGGTGTTGAAGCTGTTGTGGATGTCGGCGATCTTGCGGTGGAAGAAGGTGGCGAGGGAATCGCACAGGGCTTGCGACGGCGGGATGTCGTTGGTGTTGGAGCTGGGGTTGGAGAGTTCCTTCACGATGTTGAAGAGCTCCTTGCTGTTGTGTGCGTTGTTGTCGAGGCGGTCTTTGAAGGAGATTCTCTTGGCGGACCTGATGAGGTGGTGGTGGTTACGGATGGTGTCTTTGTGGGCTGCGTGGCTGTCCGGTGTCTTATCACTGTGCCATTTCTTCTCTAGTTTCCGGCAGGTACGCTTGGAAGCTAGGAGTTCCGGGGTGAACCAGCTGGCTCTTTTGGTGGTGTCGCTGTAGGTGAGTTTTTTCAGCGGGCGAGGGTGTTGGCACAGTCGTCTATCCATCGTCTGAGGTTGCAGGCAGCGTCGTCGGTGTTGGATGGGTCGGAGGGGGGCTGAGAGCGAGGTTTGCCCGTAGTTGGTCTTCGGTGACTTTGCTCCAGCAGCGGCGTGGGATCTGTTGGGTGCGGTGGTGTGTGGTGGGTTTCTGGAAGGTGAAGTGGATGCAGCGGTGGTCGGTCCAGAGGAGTTCCGTGGTGTGGCTGAAGGAGACGTGGGAGCTTGAGGAGAAGACGGGGTCGAGCGTGTGGCCGGCGGAATGAGTCGGTGTTGTGACGAGCTGTCTCAGTCCGAGGTTGGCGAGGTTGTCGATCAGGGTGGTGGAGTTGCTGTCGTTGTTGTTCTCCAGGTGAAAGTTCAGGTCTCCGAGGAGGATGTAGTCGGTAGAGGTCAGGGCGTGCGTGCTGATGAAGTCGGCGATGGAGTCGCTGAACTGGGGTCGGGGCCCAGGGGGTCTGTAGACAAGGGTGCCTCTAAGGGTGGTGTTGGGGTCCGTGTGGATCTGGAAGTGCATGTGTTCGGCGGTGCGGAGAAGGTTGTCGGTGCTGGTCGAGACCCTGATGGAGTTCTTGTGGACGATGGCGATTCCTCCTCCTACTCCGTTGACGCGGTCTCTGCGGGTGATCTTATAGCCGTCTGGGATGGCTATGGCGATGTCGGGTGCGGAGGAGTCGTTCATCCAGGTCTCTGTCAGGAAGGCGACGTCCGGTGATGATGTGTCGAGCAGGTCCCAGAGCTCGACGGCGTGTTTGCGTGCGGAGCGGGTGTTCAGTAGGATGCATCGGAGGTGGTTGAGGTCCTTCTTGGTGGGCGCTTCGGTGGCTCTGAGGCTGGTGTAGCTGCAGTTCCGGCAGGTGAAGGGGCCATGAGTGCGTTTCGGGGCGGCCTTGAAGCAGTTGTGTGTCCGTCCCGGGTTGAGAGCGTGGAGTGTGGTGGCATTGTATCGGCGTCGGTCCTCGAGGCTGGTGCGGGGGCGCGCGGCCCAGGGGTTCTGGCACTGGGCGCGGTCCAGGCGCAGACGGGCGCAGACGGGCTTGCCTTAGGTGCGCCCTATATGGGGGAGGTGGGAGGGAGGGGCAGCGAATGGGCAGTCAGGGGGGCGGGGCCGCAGGGGACGCAGCGGCGGGAGTGGAGAGAGGCAACGGGGGTACAGAAGGCAAAAATCGGGCACAAAAAATGGGGGCACGAGGGGAAACAGAAAGCAAAATCAGGCACACGGAATGGGGGCACGGGGGGAAACAGAAGGCAAAATCGGGCACACAGAATGGGGGCACAAGGGGAAACAGAAGGCAAAATCGGGCACAGTAGATGGGGGTACGGGGGGTAACAGGAGGCAAAATCGGGCACACAGAATGGGGGCACGAGGGGAAACAGAAGGCAAAATCGGGCACACAGAATGGGGGCACGAGGGGAAACAGAAGACAAAATCGGGCACACAGAATGGGGGCACGAGGGGAAACAGAAGGCAAAATCGGGCACAGTAGATGGGGGCACGGGGGAAACAGAAGGCAAAATCGGGCACACAGAATGGGGGCACGAGGGGAAACAGAAGGCAAAATCGGGCACAGTAGATGGAGGCACGGGGGAAACAGAAGGCAAAATCGGGCACAGGAGATGGGGGCACGAGGGGAAACAGAAGGCAAAATCGGGCACAGGAGATGGGGGCACGGGGGAAACAGAAAGCAAAATCGCTCACACAGAATGGGGGCACGAGGGGAAACAGAAGGCAAAATCGGGCACAGTAGATGGGGGCACGGGGGGAAACAGAAGGCAAAATCGGGCACAGGAGATGGGGGCACGAGGGGAAACAGAAGGCAAATCGGGCACCGAGGCAGCAGCAGAGGGGCGAGCTTACCAGCAGCAGCAGCGGGCAGGACAGCACAGGCGGAGCTGTGTGGCGGGGGAGTGACCTACCTGGCAAGGTCAAGGTAAGTTAGGTAAGGTAAGATAAGTTTATCTCAGGCTCAGCATTACTGCTTTCCACCATTAGGCTGGCTACCTCTTCCACACTCATGTGCTTGGGCCTGGGTTGGTGAGTTGGGCCCACTGATGTGGAGGTGCTGCCCCCAGCTTGCCCCCCGGACACCGTTGCTGCAGGCGTAATTTTTTTTCCCCAAAAAAAGGTACTGGGCGGCACACCAGACTTAAGTGTCACTTCCTTCTTCTGTTCCTTCTTCTCAATAGCAACTTTCTTGGCACTGGAGGACCTGGTACCTGCTTTCTTTGGGCCCATCTTCTTCTTCAGATGTCAGCAGCACTCAGTTGCAGAGATGTCTGGTCAGGTCACACGTCACGTTGTGTACAGCAGCAGGATGTCTGTCTGGCAGTGCAACGGGCAATGATGACACACCTCCTCCTCAGTCTTTGTGCACCTAAAAGCAAAAAAGCCAGAACAACATCAGTCAAACGAAGATAGCACAAATCAAACAAATATAATATAGAACTTAGTGTGTGGTGGTGGCCTCAATTATTAAATTTTAGAAACTCAGTGAACAACAACACACAGTGTAGCCATTTATGAGACTTTGACAACAAGGCCAGGGCTTTCCTGGCTACTGTGTAGTGTGTACACTCTGGAAGAATAAGAATAGTAAAGAACAAAAACTAAAATGTAGTGGAGCATGTTTGGCCTAAATTTGTGCATCACGTGGGATGTATGCAGCATCAGGGAGCTGCAGCTGGCAATGGGGATGGATTTGGAAGCAGTAAGACAAGAGGAACAATGGAAAGAGTGACACGCAGGCCTATGTGGCAAAAACAGCACACTACTAACTACCACCACAAAATGGCCCCCAGCAACATGGTGACTCACAGGCACAAGGCACGGCAAACAATGAACTCAAGCAGGCCTACTATATATGGGCAGACAAAGGATGCCTGATAAAACACACACAGCTTTAATGCAAAAACTAAAATCCACATGGCTAAAAACAGTTTGGAAAGTTAGACAGCCACTACAACAACAACACATAATTATAATTACACACGCAAAAAAGGCATTTATTTAACACACCCAAAAAGTGAAATAGACCCTCCCAAAAAAAACCCACATTTTGCAATTCAATCCAATGCCATCCATGGCCTAAATGATGGCAAAAATTCAACAGACAACACAGAAACAGTTGTTATGCACCCTTGATGACTACCTCTGGGCCTACTTTACTGGCAGACTAGGCCGCAAGCTTGGAGGCCTATGGCAAAAGCACAGTGGCTGGTCCCACAAAATGGCCGCCACCACATGGCCAGGCCACCCAACAACTTCCTTCCTCGTGAAAAAAATTGTAAAACAAAAACAAAGTGACTCCTTGCTCACCAAACTACATCTAAATGACAACCTGAGGAGTTTTTGGTGCAAAATGAACTAAATCATCATTTTCGAGAAGGTTTTATACTGCTCGAGAGATATTCTTCGCCAGATTGTAAATTCTGCGTGTTCGGCATCGCGATCGTCACAAAAAGTCGTTATCGCACGCGCGAAAACGTATATTGAGCGCGCGAAGAAGATAAAAAGTGTAAGTCCGCGTTGTCGCGCAGTGCGGACTTGCCCAAAGTCCGCGAGCTGAATGGCCAGGGTTACCTAGTGGCTGAAAAGGCCTATTTATTTAACACACACACAAAAACTGAAATACCACCCCAAAACCCACATTTTGCAAATAAATCCAATGCCATCCATGGCCTAAATGATGTTACAAATTCAACAGACAACACAGAAACAGTTTGTATGCACCCATGAGGATGACTACCTCCGAGCCTACTGGCAGACTAGGCCGCAAGCTTGGAGGCCTATGGCAAAAGCACAGTGGCTGGTCCCACAAAATGGCCACCACCACATGGCCAGGCCAGCCACAACAACAAGAAAAGGAACACAAGACAGACAATGCAGGCCTATGGCAAAAGCACAATGCCTGGCTTTACAAAATGGCCGCCACCCACATGGCCAGGCCACTCAAAATAACAAGAAAGTGAAGACAAAGGACAGGACCAGGCAGTTGGAGACTCTGGGCAACTTCCTTCCTCGTGAAAAAAATGGTAAAAAAAAAAAAAGTGACTCCTTGCTCACCAACCTACATCTAAATGACAACCTGAGGAGTTTTTTGTGCAAAATGAACTAAATCATCATTTTCGAGAAGGTTTTATGCGCTCGAGAGATATTCTTCGCCAGATTGTAAATTCTGCGTGTTCGGCATCGCGATCGTCACAAAAAGTCGTTATCGCGCGCGCGGAAACGTATATTGAGCGCGCGAAGAAGAGAAAAAGTGTAAGTCCGCGTTGTCGCGCAGTGCGCAGGTGCCGAAAGTCCGCGAGCTGAACGCACAGGGTTACCTAGTGGCTGAAAAGGCCTATTGATGTAACACACACCCAAAAACTGAAATACCACGACAAAACCCACATTTTGCAATTCAATCCAATGCCACCCATGGCCTAAATGATGTTACACTTACAACAATCCAACAGACAACACAGAAACAGTTTTTATGCACCCATGAGGATGACCACCTCTGGGCCTACTGGCAGACTAGGCCGCAAGCTTGGAGGCCTATGGCAAAACCACAGTGGCTGGTCCCACAAAATGGCCGCCACCACATGGCCAGGCCACCCACAAGTTCACAACAAGCATAAGCCAAGGGGAACAAAGAAAAGACATGCAGGCCTATATGGAAAAAGCAGCACACTACTAAACTACCACCACAAAATGGCCCCAAGCCACGTTGTCACTCACAGTCACAACAGGCCATGGAAAACAATGAACTCAAGCAGGCCTATAATAATATGACCAGACAAAGGAGGCCTGCAGTGCTAAACAACACAGCTTTAATACAAAAATGCAAAAACGAAAATCCACAGGGCTACAAAAGGTTGGAAAGTTACACAACAAGCACACACACACATCCAACAAAGGTATATATATTACACCCAAAAAGTGAAATACACCCCAAAAACCACATTTAACAATTCAATCCAATCCAATGACATCCATGCATGCCCTACATGATGTTTAAATTCAACAGACACCACAGAAACATGCACCCATGGGTACCTCTGGCTCTAGTCTGGGCCTACTGGCTGAAATTCCAATCAAATAAAAACAACTAGGCCCCCACTGAAACTAGAGGCCACAACAATAAATTTTAAAAACCATGGAAATCCCCCAAAAAATGTAGGTACAAACAAGCCCCAATCAAACAAACAAGTACACCAATTCTCCAACTTACTTGTAAAATCTCAAATCCAAAAGTCCTCAAATCCAATCCAATGATATGATGCAGCAGACAGACACAAAAAGTGATCCTTCCAGCTCCAAATCCAAATGAAAATGAACTGCACATGGACAAAGCACTGGGAGGAGCCTGCTGGACAGGAACAGGAAGTTTGAGAATCAGGGGCACTTCCTTCCTCTTGGAAAAAAAAGTAAAAAAAGAAAAAGGACTCCTTGCACAAAAAACTACAGCCAAATCACAATACGAGGAGTTTTTTAGAGCAAAATCATCATTTTCGAGAAGGATTTATGATGCTCGAGAGATATTCTTCGCCAGATTGTAGTTTCTTCGTGTTCGGGATCGCGATCTTACCAACACTGCCGCCGGAAGTCAGATCGCGCGTCCGAATGACGTGTTCGCGTTCGCACACTCTTGCGGGATCGTGCAGCTGGATTCCAAATCTCGTGGCGCCCGTGAACGGATAGGAAGTTGCGTCGGCGAACGCAGAATCACGGTAGGTCGTTACCGCGCACGCGAGAACGTATATTGAGCGCGCGAAGAAGGAAAACAGCTACGCCGCTAATTGCATAGTGCACGGTAACTTCGCGTTCTACGCGAATCGCGAAGTTGCCAAAACTACGCAAGCTCCGCGAGCGTAGCGTAGTTCACCGCCCAGGCTTACTTTTTAGTAATGTCAAATCTGGGTCTCCATGGATCCGGCTCCTCCTAAAATCTTAGCTCAGGGGATGAAATCCATTTTACCTTATCTGTACAATTTGATTACGATCTCATTTAATATGGGTGAAGTACCCATAAAAAGGAAGCACGCTATTGTCATGCCCATTTTCAAAAAATATTCTCTAGATCCAGCACTGCCTGAAAATTTGAGACCAATATCGCTGCTGCTCTTTTTTGCAAAAGTGGCTGAAAAACATGTTAATTCCCAACTAACCATTTTCATAGAGACCAATAATCTGTTACACCCGTCTCAGTCAGGTCTCCGGGATCAACACTTTATGGAATCAGCCATATTGTTAACCTCAGAATTTCTTAGGTGCTGTGCTGACTGGGACAGACAGCAGCATTAATAATGGTATTTTGGTATTCACAGAAGGCACTTACTCATTTTGGTATTCACAGAAGTGCCTTCTGTGAATATCAAAATGGTAGTAAGTTTAGGATTTTGTCTTAAGTTGGTTCTATGAATCGGGCCCAGTGTTGGCAGAACTTATTCCAGAAACCACAAAGGAAGAGACAGAGAAAAGTGAGCAAAGGGACTGTGACAGAGAACAGCCAGTAGTCAGAAGGCCAAAGAGAATATGGGTGCTAGTCGAAGGTGCTCAGCTGCCGAATGACCATAATTTGCCGAGAGTGGTGCTGACTTGAGGACACAGGCAACTGAAACTTGAGTGAACGTTTTTGAAAAACATCCTTGATTTAAGCTGCCACAGTGAAGACTGATTTTTCTTTTGAATGAATTTTGACTTTGATTGAACTAAATTTAACTAACACTTCTGGATGAATGAACTTTTACATCAATGTTTGTGATGGCTTGAAGGCCAAGGCACCTGTAGAAGAGTAGGCGGTGCCATTTTAAAATAAGATTGACATTGGGATTGACATTGAAGCAGGTCAACTTGATATTCATCATGGACAAGTCAACAGTTTTTCAGATTGCTCAAGTAGAAGCAACAAGTACAAATGTTCATTTTATGCTATTTTTGAGTTTTGATTTTTTCTTTCTGCGTCAAGAGAAACCATGAGGATTCTTTCATCGAATCAAGATAGGGCACTAGTGATTGCAGTATCAACGATTTTCGTTATTCTTATGTTTGGCCTACTAACAAGATCGAGTTCCCCTGCAGAGCTAGTTACTCTTGAAAGTAAATATTACCCTGTCCACTTAGAGGAGCACAGAAAAAGTTCTGAAGCAGATGTCATACCAGTGCCTAGTTTAAATGATGTAGAAGAGCCACACAACCTTAAATTAGAGGTTCTGCATAGTGAAGGGTTCAAGGGTAATTTTTCGAATAGCATTTTCTTCAAGCTGTTGCATGGTTATTCACAACTAATAGATGTTAAAGAGTATTATGTGTGTACTTATTTGTCAATATGTTTTGCTGGTAGTATGAATGGCATTCAGACAGAATATCGAGTTGGAAATGTAGACTTACACAAATATCGAGTTGGAAATATCGACAGCAAGAATATCGTGGTCAAGAATATCGAATTTAAGGTAAGAAATATCATTTTTTTAAATATAGAAGTCCTTAATATCATTTGCAAAAATATAGTTGTTTAAAATATTGATTTTTTTACTCAGTGTTATATATTTTAAATGTATGTGATGTATGTTTTTTTGTATAAGTATTATTTATGTTTTTTAATATGTGTTACATTTTTAGTAGTTATCACTTTTATTTTAATTAAATTTTGCGTTTTTTAGTTCCATGGTGGGTTGTGGGTTTAAAGGGGAATAGGGTGGGAAGTAATTTAATTATAATAAATTAATTATTATTTTTTATTTATTCATATTTATTTAATTGCGATGTTATAGTGTTAGTTGTGGGAAGTAATTTATAAGTAATTAATTATTAATTGGTTGTTGGTTAATATTAATTACTTAATTAATAATTAATTATGGTAATTGTGTAATTTTTTTATGTGCGGGTTGTGGGATTTATAGGGGTAAAGGGTTAGAAGTAATTTATTTTTGATTAATAATTAGTTGTTAATTAATATTAATTAATTGAAAATTAAATATGGCATTTGTGTAATTAATTTTAGGTGTGGTTGTGAGGTTTATAGGGGTGAAGGGTGGGAAGTGATTTATGTTTAATTAATTAATAATTAGTTGACGATTAATATTAATTAATTGATATTTAATTAGCGTAATTGTTTATATTTTTGTGTGTGGGGTTTTACTTTTATAGGGGTAAAGGGTGGGGAGTAAATTAATTTTACTTAATATATAATTAGTTGTTAAATATTATTAGTTTTATAATGGAAAATAAGTTTTGGGTAATTTATTTTTTTACAGTTTAATTTTAGATGTGGGTTGTTGGGATTATAGGGGTAAAGTGTTGAAAGATTATTATTTTTTATGAGTATTAATTTGTTTTTCAATTAATAATATTTCTTTAATTGGTAATTAATTATGGAAGTCATTTTTTTTTATTTAGATGTGGGTTGTGAATTGTGTGTTATAGGGTAGAAAATCAAAAAGTAAATTTATGTAATAACTAATGTTTTTGCTTCTAAATCATTTCTGATTAAACATATTTATTTGTTTGAAATTTTGTTTTAAAATTTTATTTAATATATTATTTGCAGATATTTGTCATATGTAGTTAACATTGTAATATGTTTTTGTTTCATTTTTAATATTAAATATATTTGTATTTTAACTTTTAACATATTTATATATTTTGTTTTTTTTAAATATTTTGGTTGTTGATAATATTTTGTTTATTTTTAATTTTGAACTGACTGGAGTGAGAATATTAATTGTTACTCCTCCGCAATCCAACAGTTTACCTGCTGTTGCACTGATTGGAGTGGGAATAGTACATTTTATCCCGCCACTATCCAACACTTTCCCTACTGTTGCACTCACTGGAGTGGGAATAGTAATTTTTACCCCTACGCTATGAAACACTTTCCCTACTGTTGCACTCATTGGAGTGGGAATAGTAATTTTTACCCCTCCGCTATCCAACACTTTCCCTACTGTTACACTCATTGGAGTGGGAATAGTAATGTTTACCCCTCCGCTATCCATCACGTTCCCTATTGTAGCACTCACTGGAGTGGGAATAGTACATTTTACCCCTCCTCTATTTAACACTTTCCCTACTGTTGCACTGACTGAAGTGGGAATAGTAAATTGTATCCCTCCGCTATCCAACACTTTCCCTACTGTTGCACTGACTGGAGTGGGAATAGTAATTTTTACCCCTCCGCTATTCAACACTTTCTCTGCTGTTGCACTAATTGGAGTGGGAATAGTACATTTTATCCTGCCACTATCCAAGACTTTCCCTACTGTTGCACTCACTGGAGAGGGAATAGTAATTTTTACCCTCCACTATCCAACACTTTCCCTACTGTTGCACTCATTGGAGTGGGAATAGTAATTTGTACCCCTCCGCTATGCAACACTTTCCCTACTGTTACAATTATTGGAGTGGGAATAGTACATTTTATCCCTCTGCAATCCAACAATTTCCCTACTGTTGCACTGACTGAAGTGGGAATAGAAATTTTTACTCCTCCGCTATCCAACACTTTCCCTACTGTTACACTCATTGGAGTGGGAATAGTAATTTTTACCCCTCTGCTATCCAACACTTTCCCTATTGTTGCATGCATTGCAGTGGGAATAGTAATTTCTACCCCTCCGCTATCCAACAATTTCCCTACTATTGCACTGACTGGAGTGGGAATAGTAATTTTTACCCCTTTGCTATCCAACACTTTCCTTATTGTGACACTTATTGGAATGGTAACAGTAATTTTTACCCCTCCGCTATCCAACACTTTCCCTACTGTTGCACTCATTGGATTGGGAATAGTAATTTGTACCCCTCCACTATGCAACACTTTCCCTACTGTTACAATTATTGGAGTGGGAATAGTACATTTTATCCCTCCGCAATCCAACAATTTCCCTACTGTTGCACTGACTGGAGTGGGAAGAGTAAATGTTATCCCTGCGCTATCCAACACTTTCCCTACTGTTGCACTCACTGGAGAGGGAATAGTAATTTTTACCCCTCCGCTATCCAACACTTTCCCTATTGTTGCACTCACTGAAGTGGGAATAGTAATTTTTACCCCTCCGCTATCCAACACTTTCCCTACTGTTGCACTGACTGGAGTGGTAAATTTAATTTTAAAGATTTTTAAATAGTTGAATGTTTTAATTTATAATAGAATGTTTTTTTAATAGATTTTATGGTATTGGTGTGTGTATATATGTGTATATATGTGTATGTATATATATATATATATATATATATATATATATATATATGTATATATATAATCTGCGGCTCTAACAGGGAATACGAGCAGGCTGAAAGAGAAATCTGTGCTAGATTAACAGCCAGAGGATATCAGAGTCATGTTTTAGCACATGCTAAACTTAAAGCCAGTAAAGTAAGAAGAACAGATCTCCTGTTTAAAAAATCAGAAGAAGGAGGGAAGGTGAAGCATGTAACCAGGTTGATCACCACCTATAATCAACACCATAAGGAATTGAGGAATGCTCTAAACAGGCACTGGCATTTGGTCAAGCAAGAATCAGTCATTTGTAAAGATATGCCTCGTAAACCCGATTTGACATACCGACGCTCACAGACAACAGGGAACAAACTGGTCAACACCTACACCACCACACAGCAACAGTGGCTTACACCTAATAAAGGGCTCTAGAAGTGTGCTAAATGTAAGGCCTGTCAGCATGGCAAGAATGAAACAGAGGTAACAACCTGTCTTGGAGAGCATTTAAAGATTTTGAAACCACTAAATTGTAAGTCTGAATGTGTGGTATATCTTTTGGAATGTCCATGCCCTAAAGGTTATGTCGGGAGCACTAAGCTAGAGGCCCATAAGCGGGTCTTACAGCATTTGCGTGCTATTAGGAATGCTGACACATCATACCCAGTAGCCCGACATTTTATGGAACACGATAACAGGGACCCCTCCAAGTTGACCTACTGTATCTTAGATCAGGTTGTCAAAACCCTGAGAGGGGGGGATAGAGAGAAAGCCCTGAGACAACTTGAATGCAGATACATTTTGAGAATGGGTAGGAAGGAGCCTGCAGGCATGAACATCGATGAGGAGATATATACTTTCCTATAAAGCGGTGCCCATTTGATGCCTTTTCTGTAGAATGGTTATGAACCTAGATTCCTTTTTTCTCAGTGTTCTCTCTCTGGACTCTGCTATTGGATGATCTGTGCATTGCAGTAGTATGCCTTTTTTATAGGCTTTTTAATTGGTTAAACTTCATTTTGCTATGTATGTCACCAGGACAAGTATTCCAATAATCTATGTCTTTTTATCTTTGTTGTAGGTTATCCAGATGGATTACCGAGAGATGACAGCGAAAGAGCTAAGATATCTAATTCCCTACTTTATTTAATTATCTTTTTTTTGTAATTAAATTTCTTTTTGGCACACACGTGATAGTGTTGTGCACGCGTTACCTCAAATCAACTAACCTACACCTACGGTCAAAAATAATCTTTGTTAAAAAAATGTTTTGTCTATTATTGTTAGCAGTCGTGTGGTAACTTTAGGACGGGATGTACTTTGCATATGCATGGATGACTTTGCCCACTGGGGCTGGATTTCAACTATAATCTCAGTTTGTAACTTTTGGTAATACATTTACAAGCCTTTTGTTTACGTTTGTCAGGCAAACATGTAGGACTAGGTGTCCCTGATCTATATATTGTGACCTGTGCCCAATGGGGCTGAATTCATTCTAATTTTGTTTACATATGATAGGACTTGCATTGTACAACCATTACAATTGTATTTATCCTAATTTTTGTTCATAGACATGCATTGTAAACATGTTCCAAAATGGCCGACTGCTTTACTCTAAGATTTATTGCACAGAGCATGCCTCTTTTCATGACCATGATGTTTGTAACTTTATTTAATACTTGCCTTGTGAACATAGCAGCGTCGTGAACAAGGCTGTCAATCCGAAATGTGTAGATGTTGTCTGCCTTTTGCTTTATGTAAATTAAACTAATTTCGTCTCTACGGAGTGATGTCTCCTGCTTTAATTTGTTGGAGTTGTTTTACATATATATATATATATATATATATTATCTACTGGCGGTCGCCAGTAGATAGTTATAGTTAGGACCTATTTTCCATAGGAAATCTGCAACATTCTATTTGAAATAACTCTCTTGCCGGTTGACGAATCTTGGCGAAATTTTCAAACTTTATGGCCCGCTCCGGTCCGCACCTACCCTGAAAGTCTCGGGGTGATTCATCAAGCGGGGCCCGAGAAAAAGGGGGTCCCAAAACGTGTTTTCCCCATTCATTTTCCCATAGGAAACTTTAGACACGGCTACAGCCCGAACTGCTGAACGGAATTACACCAAATTTGGCAAAGAGGTAGTTCTTGGTTCAGAAAGAACCCTTTTTGTTAAATGGTGTAAATCCGTTCAGTAGTTGCGGAGAAATTAATAAAATAAGAGTCAAAAAATCAATTTCCCATAGGAAACTTTATGCAAGGCTACAGCCCGAACTGCTGAACGGAATTACACCAAATTTGGCAAAGAGGTAGTTCTTGGTTCAGAAAGAACCCTTTTGTTAAATGGTGTAAATCCGTTCAGTAGTTGCTGAGAAAATCAAAAGTAAAAACACATATATATCTGGGCGGAGCCTAACCACACATGTCATCGTGAGATCTGATTGGCTGTCAGCACTTCATCCTGGAATTGCTGGCAGCCATCTTGAGACCAATATACATGATAGTACCCCATTGAAATGCCTTGTAGTGAATCAAAGATTTTGAGGGTTACCAAAAGGAGAACTATTAAGGGTGATAACAGACTTTAGTTACATTAGAATTCATTTGTTGATGGTACCATACTAATTTCAGGAATTGTGGTGTGTTCTAAGGTGATTTTACCCTGTGAAAAACCTTCTGCTGGGATATCATGAATCATGTTTGAGAGAAAACTATTTTCACATGCTTGTCCCATACAGTTTTGGAAGGTGCTCCAGAAGCTAAAATGAGAGCATATTTTCTGTAAATTCACATTATCTTTCTCAGTCATGTGAGAATGAAGTCTGACATTCTCAGTAAAACATGTACATCCAACAAGGGCAGAGACTGTCAGTTGATTCCTTTGTGTTCTACTGCAGCTTCCCAGAGTGTTCTAAAGAACAACTAGAGTGCTAACAGCCTTACTTATGACAAAAGTATGGCACACCTGAAGCCATCTTGATTGGAATAAACTGGTAACACTTAAAACATTTAATTTAAAAAGGAACAAAATGATGGGGTTCATTTTGTCATAGAAATTATGGTTAGTGCTATAGAAAGAAAAATTAGGACATGTTTCAAGTGAGATCTCAAATATCTTCCTGTTATATTTCAACAGGAGCAGCCTGTCAGTTGATGCCTTTGTGTTCTACTGCAGCTTCCCAGAGTGTTCTAAAGAACAACTAGAGTGCTAACAGCCTTACTTATGACAAAAGTATGGCACACCTGAAGCCATCTTGATTGGAATAAACTGGTAAAACTTAAAACATTTAATTTAAAAAGGAACAAAATGATGGGGTTAATTTTGTCATAAAAATTATGGGTAGTGCTGTAGAAAGAAAAATTAGGACATGTTTCAAGTGTGATCTCAAATATCTTCCTGTTATATTTCAACAGGAGCAGCCTGCCAGTTGATGCATTTGTGTTCTACTGCAGCTTCCCAGAGTGTTCTAAAGAACAACTAGAGCGCTAACAGCCTTACTTATGACAAAAGTATGGCACACCGGAAGCCATCTTGATTGGAATAAACCGTTAATACTTAAAACATTTAATTTAAAAAGGAACAAAATGAGGGGTTCTTTTTTAAATAGAAATTATGGTTAGTGCTGCAGAAAGAAAAACGAGGGCATGTTTTAAGTGAGATCTCAAATCCTCTTCTATTTCATTAGAAAATTCTGACATGCAGACTGAAACAATCACTTTCAATACCAGCAGCAGACTTCCAGTTAACTCCCTGGTGAGCAGTAGCTTTAGTACAGTGATCTAATGAGCAACTAGAGTGCTAACATTCTGAATTTATGGCAAATGTGAGATACATCTGAATGCCTTCTTGATGGAATCAAAGTAAAAAACTGAAAGCATTTCCTACTGAGGAGACTGCAGTAAATGAGGAAATTAGGAAACTTCATAACAAAGAAGTCTTCCAAGATGGCCACCAGAGAAAAAAGAGCCCAAATGTAGCACAAATATTACCCAGATGTAGCCCACATATAGCCCAATGACAAAAGTGTGCAAAACACTTTTTATTTTTAGTTTTTTGCAGTTTTATGTAGTGCAGACTGGTCAGGTATTGGAGCGTTGCTTCTTAAAACATGACCCCCTACACTACAAAAACACTACTGCACTACTCTAAACCCTAAAACACTACCCCAGCACGACTCCCTACACTACACGAAGCACCACTGCACTATCCTAAACCCTAAAACACTACCCCCAGCATGACCCCCTACACTACCCAAACACCACTGCACTACCCTAAATCCTGAAACACTACCCCCAGCACGATCCCCTACACTACCCAAACACCACTGCACTAACCTAAATCCTAAAACAATACCCCCAGCACGACCCCCTACACTACCCAAACACCACTGCACTACCCTAAAACACTGCACCCCCTACACTACACAAACACCACTGCACAACCCTAAACCCTAGAAACACTACCCCCAGCACGACCCCCTACACTACCCAAGCACCACTGCACTACCCTAAACCCTAAAACACTACCCCCAGAACGACCCCCTACACAGCCCGAACACCACTGCACTGCCCTAAACCTTGAAACACCAGCCCCTGCACGACCCCCTACACTGTTCGAACACCACTGCACTGCCCTAAACCCTGAAACACCACCCCCAGCACGACCCCTACACTGCCCGAACACCACTGCACTGGCCTAAACCCTGAAACACCACCCCCTTCACGACCCCCTACACTGCCTGAACACCACTGCACTGCCCTAAACCCTGAAACACCACCCCCAGCACGACCCCCTACACTGCCCAAACACCACTGCACTGCCCTAAACCCTGAAACACTATCCCCAGCAAGACCCCCTACACTGCCCAAACACCACTCCACTGCCCTAAACCCTGAAACATCACCCCCAGCAAGACCCCCTACACTGCCCGAACACCACTGCCCTAAACCCTGAAACACCACCCCCAGCACGACCCCCTACACTGCCCGAACACCACTGCACTGCCCTAAACCCTGAAACACCACCCCCAGCACGACCCCCTACACTGCACTGAACACCACTGTTCTGCCCAAAACCCTGAAACACCAGCCCCAGCACGACCCCCTACACTGCCCGAACACCACTGCACTGCCCTAAACCCTGAAACACCAGCCCCAGCACGACCCCCTACACTGCCCGAACACCACTGCCCTACCCTAAACCCAGAAACACCACCCCCAGCACGACCCCCTACACTGCCTGAGCACCACTGCACTGCCCTAAACCCTGAAACACCACCCCAGCATGACCCCCTACACTGCCCGAACACCACTGCACTGCCCTAAACCCTGAAACACCAGCCCCAGCACGACCACCTACACTGCACGAACACCACTGCACTGCCCTAAACCCTGAAACACCAGCCCCAGCATGACCCCCTACACTGCCCGAACACCACTGCACTGCCCTAAACCGTGAAACACTAGCCCCAGCATGACCCCCTACACTGCCAGAACACCATTGCACTGCCCTAAACCCTGAAACACCAGCCCCAGCACAGACCCCCTACACTGCCCGAACACTACTGCACTGCCCTAAACCCTGAAACACCACCCGGTGCACGACCCCCTACACTGCCTGAACACCACTGCACTGCCCTAAACCCTGAAACACCACCCCCAGCACGACACCCTACACTGCCCAAACACCACTGCACTGCCCTAAACCCTGAAACACCATTCCCCCTGCACGACCCCCTACACTGCCCGAACACTACTGCACTGCCCTAAACCCTGAAACACCATCCCCAGCACGACCCCCTACACTGCACAAACACCCCTGCACTGCCCTAAACCCTGAAACACTACCCCCAGCAAGACCCCCTACACTGCCCGAACACCACTGCACTGCCCTAAACCCTGAAACATCACCCCCAGCAAGACCCCCTACACTGCCCGAACACCACTGCCCTAAACCCTGAAACACCACCCCCAGCAAGACCCCTACACTGCCCGAACACCACTGCACTACCCTAAACCCTACAACACTACCCCCAGCACGACCCCCTACACTGCCCGAACACTACTGCACTGCCCTAAACCCTGAAACACCATCCCCAGCACGACCCCCTACACTGCACAAACACCCCTGCACTGACCTAAACCCTGAAACACCACCCCCTTCACGACCCCCTACACTGCCCGAACACCACTGCACTGCCCTAAACCCTGAAACACCACCCCCAGCACGCCCCCCTACACTGCCCAAACACCACTGCACTGCCCTAAACCCTGAAACACTATCCCCAGCAAGACCCCCTACACTGCCCAAACACCACTCCACTGCCCTAAACCCTGAAACATCACCCCCAGCAAGACCCCCTACACTGCCCGAACACCACTGCCCTAAACCCTGAAACACCACCCCCAGCACGACCCCCTACACTGCCCGAACACCACTGCACTGCCCTAAACCCTGAAACACCACCACCGGCACGACCCCCTACACTGCCCGAACACCACTGCTCTGCCCAAAACCCTGAAACACAAGCCCCAGCACGACCCCCTACACTGCCCGAACACCACTGCACTGCCCTAAACTCTGAAACACCAGCCCCAGCACGACCCCCTACACTGCCTGAACACCACTGCATTACCCTAAACCCATAAACACCACCCCCAGCACGACCCCCTACACTGCCTGAGCACCACTGCACTGCCCTAAACCCTGAAACACCAGCCCCAGCATGACCCCCTACACTGCCCGAACACCACTGCACTGCAATAAACCCTGAAACACCAGCCCCAGCACGACCACCTACACTGCACAACACCACTGCACTGCCCTAAACCCTGAAACACCAGCCCCAGCATGACCCCCTACACTGCCCGAACACCACTGCACTGCCCTAAACCGTGAAACACCAGCCCCAGCACAACCCCCTACACTGCCAGAACACCATTGCACTGCCCTAAACCCTGAAACACCAGCCCCAGAACAACCCCCTACACTGCCCGAACACCACTGCACTGCCCTAAACCCTGAAACACCAGCCCCGTGCACGACCCCCTACACTGCCCGAACACCACTGCACTGCCCTAAACCCTGAAACACTACCCCCAGCAAGACCCCCTACACTGCCCGAACACCACTGCACTGCCCTAAACCCTGAAACATCAGCCCCAGCACAGACCCCCTACACTGCCCGAACACCACTGCACTGCCTAAACCCTGAAACACCACCCCCAGCAAGACCCCCTACACTGCCCGAACACCACTGCACTACCCTAAACCCTGACAACACTACACCCCAGCACGACCCCCTACACTACACAAGCACCACTGCACTACCCTAAACCCTAAAACACTACCCACAGCAACGACCCCCTACACTGCCTGAACACCACTGCACTGCCCTAAACCCTGAAACACCAGCCCCTGCACGACCCCCTACACTGTTCGAACACCACTGCCTGCCCTAAACCCTGAAACACCACCCCCAGCACGACCCCCTACACTGCCCGAACACCACTGCACTGCCCTAAACCCTGAAACACCATCCCCTTGCACGACCCCCTACACTGCCCGAACACCACTGCACTGCCCTAAACCCTGAAACACCACCCCCAGCACGGCCCCCTACACTGCCCAAACACCACTGCACTGCCCTAAACCCTGAAACACTATCCCCAGCAAGACCCCCTACACTGCCCAAACACCACTCCACTGCCCTAAACCCTGAAACATCACCCCCAGCAAGACCCCCTACACTGCCCGAACACCACTGCCCTAAACCCTGAAACACCACCCCCAGCACGACCCCCTACACTGCCCGAACACCACTGCACTGCCCTAAACCCTGAAACACCACCCCCAGCACGACCCCCTACAGTGCCCGAACACCACTGCTCTGCCCAAAACCCTGAAACACAAGCCCCAGCACGACCCCCTACACTGCCCGAACACCACTGCACTGCCCTAAACCCTGAAACATCACCCCCAGCAAGACCCCCTACACTGCCCGAACACCACTGCCCTAAACCCTGAAACACCACCCCCAGCACGACCCCCTACACTGCCCAAACACCACTGCCCTGCCCTAAACCCTGAAACACCACCCCCAGCACGACCCCCTACACTGCCCGAACACCACTGCTCTGCCCAAAACCCTGAAACACAAGCCCCAGCACGACCCCCTACACTGCCCGAACACCACTGCACTGCCCTAAACCCTGAAACACCAGCCCCAGCACGACCCCCTACACTGCCCGAACACCACGGCACTACCCTAAACCCATAAACACCACCCCCAGCACGACCCCCTACACTGCCTGAGCACCACTGCACTGCCCTAAACCCTGAAACACCAGCCCCAGCATGACCCCCTACACTGACCGAACACCACTGCACTGCCCTAAACCCTGAAACACCAGCCCCAGCATGACCACCTACACTGCACGAACACCACTGCACTGCCCTAAACCCTGAAACACCAGCCCCAGCATGACCCCCTACACTGCCCGAACACCACTGCACTGCCCCAAACCATGAAACACTAGCCCCAGCACGACCCCCTACACTGCCAGAACACCATTGCACTGCCCTAAACCCTGAAACACCAGCCCCAGCACAACCCCCTACACTGCCCGAACACCACTGCACTGCCCTAAACCCTGAAACACCACCCCGTGCACGACCCCCTACACTGCCCGAACACCACTGCACTACCCTAAACCCATAAACACCACCCCCAGCACGACCCCCTACACTGCCTGAGCACCACTGCACTGCCCTAAACCCTGAAACACCAGCCCCAGCATGACCCCCTACACTGCCCGAACACCACTGCACTGCCCTAAACCCTGAAACACCAGCCCCAGCACAACCACCCACACTGCACGAACACCACTGCACTGCCCTAAACCCTGAAACACCAGCCCCAGCATGACCCCCTACACTGCCCGAACACCACTGCACTGCCCTAAACCGTGAAACACTAGCCCCAGCACGACCCTCTACACTGCCAGAACACCATTGCACTGCCCTAAACCCTAAAACACCAGCCCCAGCACGACCCCCTACACTGCCCGAACACCACTGCACTGCCCTAAACCCTGAAACACCGCCCGTGCACGACCCCCTACACTGCCCGAACACCACTGCACTGCCCTAAACCCTGAAACACCACCCCCAGCACGACACCCTACACTGCCCGAACACCACTGCACTGCCCTAAACCCTGAAACATCACCCCCAGCAAGACCAACTACACTGCCCGAACACCACTGCCCTAAACCCTGAAACACCACCCCCAGCAAGACCCCCTACACTGCCCGACCACCACTGCACTGCCCTAAACCCTGAAACACCAGCCCCAGCATGACCCCCTACATTGCCCAAACACCACTGCACTGCCCTAAACCCTGAAACACCACCCCCTGCATGACCCACTACACTGCCCGAACACCACTGCACTGCCCTAAACCCGGAAACACCATTCCCCCTGCACGACCCCCTACTCTGCCCGAACACTACTGCACTGGCCTAAACCCTGAAACACCATCCCCAGCACGACCCCCTACACTGCACGAACACCCCTGCACTGCCCTAAACCCTGAAACACTACCCCCAGCAAGACCCCCTACACTGCCCGAACACCACTGCACTGCCCTAAACCCTGAAACATCACCCCCAGCAACACCCCCTACACTGCCCGAACACCACTGCCCTAAACCCTGAAACACCACCCCCAGCAAGACCCCCTACACTGCCCGAACACCACTGCACTGCCCTAAACCCTGAAACACCAGCCCCAGCATGACCCCCTACATTGCCCAAACACCACTGCACTGCCCTAAACCCTGAAACACCACCCCTTGCATGACCCACTACACTGCCCGAACACCACTGCACTGCCCTAAACCCTGAAACACCACCCCCAGCACGACCCCCTACACTGCCCGAACACCATTGCACTGCCCTAAACCCTGAAACACCACCCCCTGCACGACCCCCTACACTGCCCGAACACTACTGCACTGCCCTAAACCCTGAAACACTGCCCCCAGCATGACCCCCTACACTGCACGAACACTACTGCACTGCCCTAAACCTTGAAACACCAGCCCCAGCAAGACCCCCTACAATGCCCGAACACCACTGCACTGCCCTAAACCCTGAAACATCACCCCCAGCAAGACCCCCTACACTGCCCGAACACCACTGCCCTAAACCCTGAAACACCACCCCCAGCAAGACCCCCTACACTGCCCGAACAACACTGCAGTGCCCTAAACCCTAAAACACCACCCCCAGCACGACCCCCTACACTGCCCAAACACCACTGCTCTGCCCAAAACCCTGAAACACCAGCCACAGCACGACCCCCTACACTGCCCGAACACCACTGCACTGCCCTAAACCCTGAAACACCACCCCCAGCATGACCCCCTACACTGCCCGAACACCACTGCTCTGCCCAAAACCCTGAAACACCAGCCCCAGCACGACCCCCTACACTGCCCGAACACCACTGCACTGCCCTAAACCCTGAAACACCACCCCCAGCACGACCCCCTACACTGCCTGAACACCACTGCACTGCCCTAAACCCTGAAACACCACCCCCAGCACGACCGCCTACACTGCCTGAAAACCACTGCACTGCCCTAAAACCTGAAACACCAGCCCCAGCACGACCCCCTACAATGCCTGAACACCACTGCACTGCCCTAAACCCTCAAACGCCAGCCCCAGCACGACCCCCTACAGTGCCCGAACACCACTGCACTACCCTAAACCCTGAAACACCAGCCCCAGCAAGACCCCCTACACTGCCCGAACACCACTGCACTGCCCTAAACCCTGAAACACCAGCCCCAGCAAGACCCCCTACACTGCCCGAACACCACTGCACTGCCC
Organism: Calotriton arnoldi; assembly: GCA_963921515.1. Classification (NCBI taxonomy): domain Eukaryota; kingdom Metazoa; phylum Chordata; class Amphibia; order Caudata; family Salamandridae; genus Calotriton; species Calotriton arnoldi. The sequence goes on from CAWUFW010019802.1 coordinate 108,828, forward strand.
TAAACCCTGAAACACCACCCCCAGCAAGACCCCCTACACTGCCCGAACACCACTGCGCTGCCCTAAACGCTGAAACATCAGCCCCAGCAAGACCCCCTACACTGCGCGAACACCATTGCACTGCCCTAAACCCTGAAACACCACCCCCAGCAAGACCCCCTACACTGCCCGAACACCACTGCACTAAACCCAGAAACACCAGCCCCAGCAAGACCACCTACACTGCCCGAACACCACTGCACTGCCCAAAACCCTGAAACACCACCCCCAGCACGACACCCTACACTGCCCGAACACCACTGCACTGCCCTAAACCCTGAAACACCACCCCCAGCACGACCCCTACACTGCCCGAACACCACTGCACTGCCCTAAACCCTGAAACACCACCCCCCTGCATGACCCCCTACACTGCCCAAACACCACTGCACTGCCCTAAACCCTAAAACTCTACCCCCAGCATGACCCCCTACACTGCCCGAACACCACTGCACTGCCCTAAACCCTGACTCACCACCCCCTGCACGACCCCCTACACTGCCTGAACACCACTACACTGCCCTAAACCCAGAAACACCACCCCCAGCACGACCCCCTACACTGCCCAAACACCACTGCACTGCCCTAAACCCTGAAACACCACCCCCAGCACGACCCCCACCACTGCCTGAACACCACTGCACTGCCCTAAACCCTGAAACACCAGCCCCTGCACGACCCCCTACACTGCCCGAACACCACTGCACTGCCCTAAACCCTGAAACACCACCCCCAGCATGACCCCCTACACTGCCTGAACACCACTGCCCTAAACCCTGAAACACCACCCCCAGCAAGACCCCCTACACTGCCCGAATACCACTGCACTGCCCTAAAGCCTGAAACACCACCTCCAACACAACCCCTACACTGCCTGAACACCATTGCTCTGCCCTAAACCCTGAAACACTGCCCCCAGCAAGACCCCCTACACTGCCCGAACACCACTGCACTGCCCTAAACCCTGAAACATCACCCCCAGCAAGACCCCCTACACTGCCCGAACACCACTGCCCTAAACCCTGAAACACCACCCCCAGCACGACCCCCTACACTGCTCGAATACCACTGCACTACCCTAAACCCATAAACACCACCCTCAGCACGACCCCCTACACTGCCTGAGCACCACTGCACTGCCCTAAACCCTGAAACACCAGCCCCAGCATGATCCCCTACACTGCCTGAACACCACTGCACTGCCCTAAACCCTGAAACACCAGCCCCAGCACGACCACCTACACTGCACGAACACCACTGCACTGCCCTAAACCCTGAAACACCAGCCCCAGCATGACCCCCTACACTGCCCGAACACCACTGCACTGCCCTAAACCCTGAAACACCACCCCCAGCACGACCGCCTACACTGCCTGAAAACCACTGCACTGCCCTAAACCCTGAAACACCAGCCCCAGCACGACCCCCTACACTGCCCGAACACCACTGCACTGCCCTAAACCCTCAAACACCAGCCCCAGCACGACCCCCTACACTGCCCGAACACCACTGCACTACCCTAAACCCTGAAACACCAGCCCCAGCAAGACCCCTACACTGCCCGAACACCACTGCACTGCCCTAAACCCTGAAACACCAGCCCCAGCAAGACCCCCTACACTGCCCGAACACCACTGCACTGCCCTAAACCCTGAAACACCACCCCCAGCAAGACCCCCTACACTGCCCGAACACCACTGCGCTGCACTAAACGCTGAAACATCAGCCCCAGCAAGACCCCCTACACTGCGCGAACACCATTGCACTGCTCTAAACCCTGAAACACCACCCCCAGCAAGACCCCCTACACTGCCCGAACACCACTGCACTAAACCCGGAAACACCAGCCCCAGCAAGACCACCTACACTGCCCGAACACCACTGCACTGCCCAAAACCCTGAAACACCACCCCCAGCACGACCCCCTACACTGCCCGAACACCACTGCGCTGCCCTAAACGCTGAAACATCAGCCCCAGCAAGACCCCCTACACTGCGCGAACACCATTGCACTGCCCTAAACCCTGAAACACCACCCGCAGCAAGACCCCCTACACTGCCCGAACACCACTGCACTAAACCCGGAAACACCAGCCCCAGCAAGACCACCTACACTGCCCGAACACCACTGCACTGCCCAAAACCCTGAAACACCACCCCCAGCACGACACCCTACACTGCCCGAACACCACTGCACTGCCCTAAACCCTGAAACACCACCCCCAGCACGACCCCTACACTGCCCGAACACCACTGCACTGCCCTCAACCCTGAAACACCACCCCCCCTGCACGACCCCCTACACTGCCCGAACACCACTGCACTGCCCTAAACCCTAAAACTCTACCCCCAGCATGACCCACTACACTGCCCGAACACCACTGCACTGCCCTAAACCCTGACTCACCACCCCCTGCACGACCCCCTACACTGCCCGAACACCACTACACTGCCCTAAACCCAGAAACACCACCCCCAGCACGACCCCCTACACTGCCCAAACACCACTGCACTGCCCTAAACCCTGAAACACCACCCCCATCACGACCCCCTACACTGCCCGAACACCAATGCACTGCCCTAAACCCTGAAACACCAGCCCCTGCACGACCCCCTACACTGCCCAAACACCACTGCACTGCCCTAAACCCTGAAACACCAGCCCCAGCACGACCCCCTACACTGCCTGAACACCACTGCCCTAAACCCTGAAACACCACCCCCAGCAAGACCCCCTACACTGCCCGAATACCACTGCACTGCCCTAAAGCCTGAAAAACCACCTCCAACACAACCCCCTACACTGCCTGAACACCATTGCTCTGCCCTAAACCCTGAAACACTGCCCCCAGCAAGACCCCCTACACTGCCCGAACACCACTGCACTGCCCTAAACCCTGAAACATCACCCCCAGCAAGACCCCCTACACTGCCCGAACACCACTGCCCTAAACCCTGAAACACCAACCCCAGCACGACCCCCTACACTGCTCGAACACCACTGCACTACCCTAAACCCTGAAACACCACCCCCAGCACGACCCCCTACACTGCCTGAGCACCACTGCACTGCCCTAAACCCTGAAACACCAGACCCAGCATGATCCCCTACACTGCCCGAACACCACTGCACTGCCCTAAACCCTGAAACACCAGCCCCAGCACGACCACCTACACTGCACGAACACCACTGCACTGCCCTAAACCCTGAAACACCAGCCCCAGCATGACCCCCTACACTGCCCGAACACCACTGCACTGCCCTAAACCGTGAAACACTAGTCCCAGCACGACCCCCTACACTGCCAGAACACCATTGCACTGCCCTAAACCCTGAAACACCAGCCCCAGCACAACCCCCTACACTGCCCGAACACCACTGCACTGCCCTAAACCCTGAAACACCACCCCCAGCACGACACCCTACACTGCCCGAACACCACTGCTCTGCCTTAAACCCTGAAACATCACCCCAGCAAGACCCCCTACACTGCCCGAACACCACTGCCCTAAACCCTGAAACACCACCCCCAGCAAGACCCCCTACACTGCCCGAACACCACTGCACTGCCCTAAACCCTGAAACACCAGCCCCAGCACGACCCCCTACATTGCCCGAACACCACTGCTCTGCCCTAAACCCTGAAACACCACCCCCTGCATGACCCACTACACTGCCCGAACACCACTGCACTGCCCTAAACCCTGAAACACCATGCCCCAGCACGACCACCTACACTGCACGAACACCCCTGCACTGCCCTAAACCCTGAAACACCAGCCCCAGCATGACCCCCTACACTGCCCGAACACCACTGCACTGCCCTAAACCGTGAAACACTAGTCCCAGCACGACCCCCTACACTGCCAGAACACCATTGCACTGCCCTAAACCCTGAAACACCAGCCCCAGCACAACCCCCTACACTGCCCGAACACCACTGCACTGCCCTAAACCCTGAAACACCACCCCCAGCACGACACCCTACACTGCCCGAACACCACTGCTCTGCCTTAAACCCTGAAACATCACCCCCAGCAAGACCCCCTACACTGCCCGAACACCACTGCCCTAAACCCTGAAACACCACCCCCAGCAAGACCCCTACACTGCCCGAACACCACTGCACTGCCCTAAACCCTGAAACACCACCCCCTGCATGACCCACTACACTGCCCGAACACCACTGCACTGCCCTAAACCCTGAAACACCATTCCCCCTGCACGACCCCCTACTCTGCCCGAACACTACTGCACTGGCCTAAACCCTGAAACACCATCCCCAGCACGACCCCCTACACTGCACGAACACCACTGCACTGCCCTAAACCCTGAAACACTACCCCCAGCAAGACCCCCTACACTGCCCGAACACCACTGCACTGCCCTAAACCCTGAAACATCACCCCCAGCAAGACCCCCTACACTGCCCGAACACCACTGCCCTAAACCCTGAAACACCACCCCCAGCAAGACCCCCTACACTGCCCGAACACCACTGCACTGCCCTAAACCCTGAAACACCAGCCCCAGCACGACCCCCTACACTGCCCAAACACCACTGCTCTGCCCAAAACCCTGAAACACCAGCCCCTGCACGACCCCCTACACTGCCCGAACACCACTGCACTGCCCTAAACCCTGAAACACCGCCCCAGCATGACCCCCTACACTGCACGAACACTACTGCACTGCCCTAAACCCTGAAACACTACCCCCAGCAAGACCCCCTACACTGCCCGAACACCACTGCACTGCCCTAAACCCTGAAACATCACCCCCAGCAAGACCCCCTACACTGCCCGAACACCACTGCCCCTAAACCCTGAAACACCACCCCCAGCAAGACCCCTACACTGCCCGAACAACACTGCAGTGCCCTTAAACCCTAAAACACCACCCCCAGCACGACCCCCTACACTGCCCGAACACCACTGCTCTGCCCAAAACCCTGAAACACCAGCCCCAGCACGACCCCCTACACTGCCCGAACACCACTGCACTTCCCTAAACCCTGAAACACCACCCCCAGCACAACCCCCTACACTGCCCGAACACCACTGCACTGCCCGTAAACCCTGAAACACCACCCCCAGCACGACCGCCTACACTGCCTGAAAACCACTGCACTGCCCTAAACCCTGAAACACCAGCCCCAGCACGACCCCCTACACTGCCCGAACACCACTGCACTGCCCTAAACCCTCAAACACCAGCCCCAGCACGACCCCCTACACTGCCCGAACACCACTGCACTACCCTAAACCCTGAAACACCATCCCCAGCAAGACCCCCTACACTGCCCGAACACCACTGCACTGCCCTAAACCCTGAAACACCAGCCCCAGCAAGACCCCCTACACTGCCCGAATACCACTGCACTGCCCTAAACCCTGAAACACCACCCCCAACAAGACCCCCTACACTGCCCGAACACCACTGCGCTGCCCTAAACGCTGAAACATCAGCCCCAGCAAGACCCCCTACACTGCGCGAACACCATTGCACTGCCCTAAACACTGAAACACCACCCCCAGCAAGACCCCCTACTCTGCCCGAACACCACTGCACTAAACCCGGAAACACCAGCCCCAGCAAGACCACCTATACTGCCCGAACACCACTGCACTGCCCAAAACCCTGAAACACCACCCCCGGCACGACACCCTACACTGCCCGAACACCACTGCACTGCCCAAAACCCTAAAAACACCACCCCCAGCACGACACCCTTCACTGCCCGAACACCACTGCACTGCCCTAAACCCTGAAACACCACCCCCAGCACGACCCCTACACTGCCCGAGCACCACTGCACTGCCCTAAACCCTGAAACACCACCCCCTGCACAACCCCCTACACTGCCCGAACACCACTGCACTGCCCTAAACCCTAAAACTCTACCCCCAGCATGACCCCCTACACTGCCCGAACACCACTGCACTGCCCTAAACCCTGACTCACCACCCCCTGCACGACCCCCTACACTGCCCGAACACCACTACACTGCCCTAAACCCAGAAACACCACCCCCAGCACAACCCCCTACACTGCCCGAACACCACTGCACTGCCCTAAACCCTGAAACACCACCCCCAGCATGACCCCCTACACTGCCCGAACACCACTGCACTGCCCTAAACCCTGAAACACCAGCCCCTGCACGACCACCTACACTGCCCGAACACCACTGCACTGCCCTAAACCCTGAAACACCACCCCCAGCACGACCCCCTACACTGCCTGAACACCACTGCCCTAAACCCTGAAACACCACCCCCAGCAAGACCCCCTACACTGCCCGAATACCACTGCACTGCCCTAAAGCCTGAAACACCACCTCCAACACAACCCCCTACACTGCCTGAACACCATTGCTCTGCCCTAAACCCTGAAACACTGCCCCAGCAAGACCCCCTACACTGCCCGAACACCACTGCACTGCCCTAAACCCTGAAACATCACCCCCAGCAAGACCCCCTACACTGCCCGAACACCACTGCCCTAAACCCTGAAACACCACCCCCAGCACGACCCCCTACACTACTGGAACACCACTGCACTGCCCTAAACCCTGAAACACCACCCCCAGCACGACCCCCTACACTGCCCGAACACCACTGCTCTGCCCAAAACACTGAAACACCAGCCCCAGCATGACCCCCTACACTGTCGGAACACCACTGCCCTGCCCTAAACCCTGAAACACCAGCCCCAGCACGAACCCCTACACTGCCCGAACACAACTGCACTACCCTAAACCCAGAAACACCAGCCCCAGCACGACCCCCTACACTGCCCGAGCACCACTGCCTGCACTGCCCTAAACCCTGAAACACCAGCCCCAGCACGACCCCCTACACTGCCTGAACACTACTGCACTGCCCTAAACCATGAAACACCATCCCCAGCATGACCCCCTACGCTGCACGAACACCACTGCACTGCCCTAAACCCTGAAAAACTACCCCCAGCAAGACCCCCTACACTGCCCGAACACCACTGCACTGCCCTAAACACTGAAACATCACCCCCAGCAAGACCCCCTACACTGCCCGAACACCACTGCCCTAAACCCTGAAACACCACCCCGAGCAAGACCCCCTACACTGCCCGAACACCACTGCACTGCCCTAAACCCTGAAACACCAGCCCCAGCACGACCCCCTACACTGCCCGAACACCACTGCACTGCCCTAAACCCTGAAACACCACCCCGTGCATGACCCCCTACACTGCCCGAACACCACTGCACTGCCCTAAACCCTGAAACACCAGCCCCAGCACGACCCCCTACACTGCCCGAACACCACTGCACTGCCCTAAACCCTGAAACACAACCCCCAGCACGACCCCCTACACTACCCGAACACCACTGCACTACCCTAAACCCTAAAATACTACCCCCAGCACGACCCCTACACTACCCGAACACAACTGCACTGCCCTAAACCCTCAAACACTCCCCCAGCACGACCCCCTACACTACCCGAACACCACTGCACTGCCCTAAACCCTAAAACACTACCCCCAGCACGACCCCCTACACTGCCCGAACACCACTGCACTGCCCTAAACCCTAAAATACTACCCCCAGCATGACCCCCTACACTACCCAAACACCACTGCACTGCCCTAAACCCTAAAACACTACCCCCAGCATGACCCCCTGCACTGACCCAAACACCACTGCCCTGCCCTAAACCCTGAAACACCACCCCCAGCACGACCCCCTACACTGCCCGAACACCACTGCACTACCCTAAACCCTAAAACACGACCTCCTACACTACACCAAAGACCACTGCACTACCCTAAACCCTAAAACACTACCCCCAGCACGACCCCCTACACTACACAAACACCACTGCACTACCCTAAACCCTAAAACACTACCCCCTACACTACACAAACACCACTGCACTACCCTAAACCCTAAAACAATACCCCCAGCACGAACCCCTACACTACCCAAACACCACTGCACTACCCTAAACCCTAAAACACTACCCCCAGCAGTACTCCCTACACTACCCAAACACCATTGCACTACCCTAAACCCTAAAACACTACCCCCAGCAGTACCCCTACACTACCCAAACACCACTGCACTACCCTAAACCCTAAACCACTACCCCCAGCACGACCCCCTACACTACCCAAACACCACTGCACTACCCTAAACCCTAAAACACTACCCCCAGCACAACCCCCTACACTACCCAAACACCACTGTAATACCCTAAACCCTAAAACACTCCCCCAGCACAACTCCCTACACTATCCAAACACCACTGCACTACCCTAAACCCTAAATCTACCCCCAGCATGACCCCCTACACTACACAAACACCACTGCACTACCCTAAACCCTAAAACACTACCCCCAGCACGACCCCCTTCACTACCTAAACACAACTACACAATTTGTTACAGGCGTTGCAACGCAGGCCTGTGGTGCTTACTGGAAGTACTTGGTGGGCTAGTTGGGCCCCAGGGACCCTCAGGATTCAAGGTGACCTAATCCCCCAACTTAAAACGCGCCACAGGGCGCGTTTGCACAGTGGTGAAGGGAGGGGGCGGGGCCTCAGGTGACATGTGCACAAACACGCCCCTTGAATCCTGAGGGACCCTGGGGCCAACTAGCCCACCAGGTACCTGCAGTAAGCACAACAGAGTTGCGTTGCAGAGAGGTGAAAAAAGGTGCGTGGCCTCGGAACGCCTCTCTGCAACTCAGCTCTGTGGTCCTAACTGTAGGTACCTGGGGGCTAGTTGGGCCCCAGGGACCCTCAGGATTCAAGGGGACTTAATCCCGCAACTTAAAACGTGCCACGGGGCGCGTTTGCACACGCGTTTTAAGAGGTAGTTTTAATCCCCCTGCCCTATTATGTACTAGGGACTTAAAGAGGAGGTCATGCTAATCACAGGGGTACCCCAACGCATAGTGTTCCCTAGTGTATGTAGGTGTTTTCACTGTATTCTAAGTGTCTTTTAGCATAGCACTGACTCTGGTTAGTCAGAGTCAGTTACCACCAGTACCCGTCTGAAAAAGTTGTGGGCACAGGATGATTTTGCAACATGGCCTCTATCTGCTCCTCTGTTGGTTCTTTCTGCACATCTTTTGCTTCTTCCTGCACTTTTCTTCGTTTTTGTGGACTTCTGTTGCTTCTTTCTGCATTTCTTTTGCTTCTTTCTGCGCGTTTTTTCTTCTTTCTTCACATGTCCTACCTCTGTAGGCATAGTTAGAAACTAGCATTTAAAAAACCTTTGAAATTCACTTAAAAAATCATAGGTTTCAGGCACGTTATAGTTAGAAATTAGCATTTAAAAACCTTTGAAATTCACTGAAAAAACCATAGGTTTCAGACACGTTATAGTTAGAAATTAGCATTTAAAAAACCTTTGAAATTCACTGAAAAAACCATAGGTTTTAGGGACAGTTATAGTTAGTTGGACATTTCACTCGTACAAAACCATAGAAATTCCCCGTTATAGTTAGTTCAGCTAACTATAACTCGCGCCCGCAATGCACTGCTGATGACGTCACATATTACATCACTCATGACATGGTCAGTGACATCACTGATGACATCACTGATGACATCTCAAATGACATCACTGATGACATCATCCATGTGATAATTTCATGCATCTTCTCACACCCTAATATAGCTTATGATACACCCACTCTAAATTACAGACTGCCATTCTCAAAACCATACACACTCCAATACCAATAACTACATACCCACTCACTGATTCTTAGGTCTACACACACACATCTACTCACTCACCCGTACAGTCACTCATACTTACAGTCACTCAGTACAGGACTATCATATGCACTCATACACCTATATAAACACTCACACACCGCCACTCATCCATAGAGGTACTCACACACCTAGTCAGTCATGCAAAAAATTAATCACACACCCATTTACTCACCTAAACAGTTATACACACACCAGCTCACTTACTCATACAAATACTAGCACATTCTTACGCTCTTATACAATAACTGATACAAGCACACACGCATCCATACAGCCACTCTCACAATCACACACTCTCACTTATAGCCATTTAAATACTCTAACACACATATATACTGCCTTTTACATATGTAGTTACTCGCACATGTACCACTGAGATATACATTCACTCACTAACACACCCATACACACACTCACCCACCCAAGCAGTCCATCACAGATGCACTCTTGAAATCATGCACCCAGTGAATCACCCACTCACACATCTATGTACAGAGTCACACACACCCCACCCACACAAACACTCAGGCAGCCATACAGATACTCAGAGAACCAATCAATAACCCATAGAGACACTCATGTAGCTATTCACAAATCCATGCATCCACTTACACACCAACAAACAGACGGATACAGACATTCACACAGTTTAGTCACTAACCCATGCATTCAGTAAGATACGTTTAATCACTCACTTGTAGAGTCAGTCACGCACGTACTAAATCATCCATTCAGACACTTAAACACCCACTCATTCTTCAATACGCCTTTCCCTATATATATTAAACATATTTAAACTTTACAGAAACACACAGTCACTGGATGATGTCATCAGTGATTTCATTTGAGATGTCATCAGTGATGTCACTGACCATGTCATGAGTGATGTAATATGTGACGTCATCAGCAGTGCATTGCGGGGGCGCGAGTTATAGTTAGCTGAACTAACTATAACGGGGGAATTTCTATGGTTTTGTACGAGTGAAATGTCCAACTAACTATAACTGTCCCTAAAACCTATGGTTTTTTCAGTGAATTTCAAAGGTTTTTTAAATGCTAATTTCTAACTATAACGTGTCTGAAACCTATGGTTTTTTCATATATATATATATATATATATATATATGTGTACATATATATGTGTACATTTTTAAATTATTTTAGAATTATAAAATAAATTAAAATTAATAGTTTATTAATTATTTTAAAGTAAATATCTATATATTAATTGTTATGTATGTGTGTAACTTATTTTATTAAGTTTATTTGTTATATTTGTTAGAATTTATATTAAAACTACTTTATTATTTTAATTACTTTTATTATTTAATATGTTTAATATTTATTTTATTTTATATATATATATATATATATATATATATATATATATATATATGTCCACAATGTGATCCCTTTGATCAGTGCGCTCGTGCAGCGGGTGCTCAGCGTGGGGGCCGGATCCTGGCCCCAAATTCAATTTTTTCACACAAAGGACGCGGCACTCAGGAGTGAAGATAGTTCAAATGAGTTTATTACACAACTATATTTTTAACATCGATATTTTTTTTCCAATAGTTTTGTACTTTCCTGTTTAAGTATAGGGAGTCGACATTTTTGCATTCTATATTTTTTCATTGATATTTTTTACATCTATATTTTTTACATCGATATTCTGTCAGTGAACCAGTATGAACCACTTATAACAAAGGGAATATCACATGTAAGGTGAAAAGGGATGAAAAGGATTTTATGAAAGAATTGAAAACAAGAAGGTCACAGATTGCAAAGGAGTCAGAGAGCAGTAAATCTACTAGGTGGGAAAAGGAAGAACATGAATTACAAGATAGAGGAATACATCCTAGATGAAGTCTGGATTTGGAAAAGGAAGGGAAGTTATGTTTTATGAGATCAAAACGATGAATAAAAATTAAAAATCTACTAGAGATGGGAGGAAGTATGTGTATAAAAGGAGTAAAGGTTAAAAATAATTATATTCTGGCTGGAAGGGACCTTGCGATCCCTGTATATTTTTTCCTTCATTGCCCAATATGTGGGTAGGTGTGATATAGGGTTAGTGATTCCAAAATATCATGTTAATGAATTAGAAGACAATAGTACAGTGTCTCCAAAAGTATATCATGTGATATCATAATGTAGTTAATACATATTTCAATTGGTGAGCTAATGCCCCTTATGACTTTTTGTTTTATTTCCAGCTTAATAAATATTTTACCTTAGCTCAACGCCAGTCAGAAGCTCTAATTTGACAGGTGAGAAGTGCCAATATTGGTGTTCTTGTTAAAAACATTTATGGATCATCATTTTACAGCCAGGAGGAAGGAGGGATTCTCCCCAGCATTTTCCATCAGTGGAATTGGTGGGGATGTTATTAGAAGTGAATCTGCTCAGTCAGCAATAGATCAAATATTCAGTATTGTCTGGGTTACTGAATTTGGATCCGCATAGTGACCAAGGATTTTTCTCTTAGAATCTTGCCTCTCATTCACTCGATGTACAATTGAATCCTTGACCCTAAGTGACTTGAGCTGTGAACTTTTTTTGGGAGAAGATGATTGCAAAACTGATCATGTTTCTAATTTGAAGGATGGAATGATACATAGTCCATTTAGAAAGTCTAGGAAATATAAAAAAATGTATTATTTGAAAAGAAACATTTGAAATAATTGACTATACACTGTAAATTTAAAATAATGTAAAATATGTATTCCTAGACTTTCCCATAAGGAATATCCACCTCGGTGCCAGAGACCTCCACCAACAGGTGAAAAGTTACTAGTGGACACGTTATACTTGTAAATTAAGTTTGGGAGGCTCTACCCACTCATTTGAGGGGATGGCGACATGTAAGTCTGCTCTAAACCTAGTTGCCAATCTCCACTGGTAAAAATGAATACCAAACAAGTGGAGAGTTACACTTAGAAGTAGGATTAAATCTGAATATGATTAAATATACACATATATTTTCCTTTGTGAATCAGCCCAATTGTAATTTAATAGGCTTCTAATGTGCTCGTCCAAATCATGCCTTTTTTTAATGTTGAAGGTCCTCTGTTGTTTGCCCACCTGCCAAATGCCACCACCTCAAATTGTGCTCCAACCAGTCCACCAACATGTGGACTGGCCTCAGATAACTGACAGATGGCAAAGAATGGTAAACTCAGCAAGATCAATTTAAATATATATAACAATATTTCTCTTTGGATTAGTGTTAGCTTATGTAATAAAGTATTCCATAATATATTATAAACTTTACATTCAGCATGTTTCAAACACATTGCTGAATTGCTGAACCTGTAATTTCTCCTTTTTTAAGTCACTAAATAAATACATTCAATGTGCAGAATATTTTGGTAAGTGTATGTACATATTGCTTAACACCCCATCTATCAACACATGTGCCCATTGCATACAACTGATGAGTGATGTTTTTGGTTACAGTACCTCAGATAATACCAGTGGATACCTACAAATAACTTTATCTCTGTGGTAAAAAAGATTTTGACATTGTATTTTTATGCCTTGATTACCGATAACATTTTAATAAATACTGATACTATTTGTGAAAAGCTATTTCATAAATTTGTAGTAATCTCTCACCACATCTTCAGTGATACAACACCCCCTGGTATCCACTCTATCGCCCCACCTATCAGATGACTTATGTGGAAGTTTGGCAAGCTGTAACTTGGTCTTTTCTTATCTGTTGGTCAGGTAAGTCTGTGTCCACAATGCATCTACCTCTATCTACATCTATTTGTCATTTATTTTCACATATGTGAATGTGATAGCTAGAGGTGATTGAAGGGAGACAAAGCCAAGTCCAAATCGACAGGACCACAGGGCCATAGTTTGATTGCTAAGGAATGCAGAGAAGTGCAGTGTGGATTTTCTGAATTTCTGCTCAGTGCCAGGGGGAGTACCTAGGTTGCGGTCAAGCCAGAACTTTGGGGCCCTGTTTTCTGAGTCCTGTTGAGGCGGCCACAGCCTGAAGTCTCTAAATTGGAATGTACAACCTTTAAAAAGGGTACCTAGGGTCAGTTGAATTGAGAAAGATATTATCTCATATGATATATTTTGCCTAAAAGAGACACGACTGTGTGGATCTACCCTGAGCTTCGAAGGTTTTATTCATGTAGCCTACAAAAAACAACACCAAATGTAGCCGGGATGCCTCTCGTGGAAAATTAAGCTTAATCTCAACAAAAGCAGGAAATGATGTTCTGATTGAAAAGGCTAAAAGTGATTGGTTCCAAATCACTTGTGTAAAGCTCCTTAAGAATAGAGTTGGTGTGGAACCCTTTTTGTAGTGAAGGTATATTTGATGTTATCTGATAACATATCAAATGAGGATATTTTAAAATGCTTTGAAGAGGACATCAGGGACTTAATGTATTTTAATTCCAATAATCTGGTTATTATTTTAGGCAATTTTAATGCGAGGTTTTTCCCAGTTTAAGAAGAGGGCTGTCAGGGAGTAATTATGCAGGTGTATAATATTTATGAAGCACAGTTCCCTATTAATGTGATGCTGCACCTTGACAGAGAGCTATTATTAATGCTACTCAAACTAGAATTTTTTCGCTTGAATGACTGTTTTATAACAGATAAACCCCCTTACCAAACTTTCAACCATGGACTGTACCATGTTTAATTGACTATATGTTCGGCATAGCATGGCATTTGGATAGGGAAAGGGGTTTAGTGTTCTTCATGAGGGGAGTAGTGATCATTTACTTCTAAGTATTTGTCTTGACCTAGGGGTAATGAGTCAGGAAAGAGGATGTCTCCCATTACAAATTGTAATTTGAATTGGAGAAGAAAGGATAAATAATCTCATCCTCTTCTAATTGGACAGTAACTGTAGGAATGTAAATGGAAGCATATCAGATTTAAATCCCTGGTATTATTGTACAGAATATGGCTGATTGTTTAGGAGTAGATCTGGAGAGTTATAATAAAAAGTATTTAGGGAATCCAGAATGAAAAGGGAACCTCGAGTCATAGTTTCGCAATCATTATAAAATATTAAAAAGTAAGGGGCAGATCTACAAGAAAGTGCTGCAGCGCGGCACCGCAAGCCCTTTGGCTGCGCCACGCTGCGGCACTTTCAGAGCACAGGAATGCAACATATTTACAATGATATGTCGCATTCTTGTGCTCTCCCCTGCGCTGGCGCACAAACAGCTGCCATGCGCCGGCGCAGGCACCCTTGCACCATGGTGCAAGGATGCCTCCACCATGGGGAGATTGTTTTTGTGTAGGAAGGGGCACCTTCCTGCACAAAAACAATCACTACCATCATTTTCCTCTTTCAAAGCGTGCTGTAGAATGCAACACGCATTGAAAGAGGAAAGAAAACGAGGAGAAATGAAAACATTTCTCCTATTTGCGCCCCACTATGCCACCCCTAGGGTGGCGTAGCATACTGATGCATTTCCAGGTTTACAAAACCTCGTAAATCTGGAAATGCGTCTCGTTCCATGGGTGTTGCGTGGGAACACCCACAGCAACACCCATGGAACGCCCCTTTCACGCAAAATGCTGCGTGTAAAGGGGCCATATTTACAAGGACAGGAAAAGCCACGCAGGGTGGCTTTTCCTGTCCTTGTAAATATGGGGCAGGGTAATGCCCTGTCAGTGCGTCACAAAAAGTGACGTACTGGCAGCGCAAGGGGCTTGTAAATCTGCCCCTAAGTTGGGGAAGTTAAAGAAGGGGAAAAATAGAGAGGGATATAAGTCTGTAAATTAAGAAATCATGAGAGTTATCTTAGAATGTAAATTCCTGATTGATTCTTTAAAAAAGAGAATACTTAAAGAACCATTGGTAAACTATGCTGTCTGTAATTCAAGCAAGACTCCAGGAAATTCTGGAAATTACTTCAAACTGGTACCTGTGGCAATAGCACTATAACTGCATGTTCCCAGAAGATCAGTGGTGGGTAATCCACCTGGCAGGAACTTACAGTAAAGGGTCTAATGATCTCCTACCGAGGAGTTATGAGTATGATAATGATTTATTTAAATGCTTTACCCTGAAATGCATCAAAGAGGTTATTGTGTCCTTAGGTTAACCATAGCAGCCGTTTCTGATAACCTCCCAGCCATTATAATTAAATCAAATAGTGATTGATGGACACAGTTTGCATGGTTTAGAAGTATTGTGGCTCTGGGGAAGGTCACAAATAGCTCGAAAGGTGCTTTAGCAAAACACATTTTTAGGTCTCACCTACACAGCACATGTGCTATGTTGCAAGACGTATTGTTTACAATTCAGTGTACTTACAACCTGCCCAGAGCATACCAATAATTGTATTCGTTGTCACTCTCATTTACATTCTTTTTATTACTTTGCTCCTATAGGCTTCAGTTCCTTTCTTGTGTTAGTTCCTCCCTTGGAGCACGGACCAAAGTACTTGTGTTCGTTCTCGTCTTTAAATCAATCAATCATTTTTAAAGCGTGACAAATCACCTGTGAGGGTCTCAAGGCACTGTAGTTGCTATCTGCTGCATTAGTGATTTGTTTATTCGAACAGCCAGGTCTTGAGTACTTTCTGGAGCGATGGGGTGGTCCTGAGGTGCAGGGGAAGGTTGTTCCAAGCTTTGACGGCCAGGTGTGAGAAGGAGCGTCCTCTGCTGTGGGCTTTCGGATCCAGGGGGTGTCTGGGAGGAAGAGGGAGGCTGATTGCAGGTGTCTGGTCGGTTGGTGGAAGGTCATGCGTTTGTTGATGTATGCTGGTCCTTCGTTGTGCAGCATCTTGAACTGGCATCTCTTCTGGCTCGGGAGCCAGTGTGACTTCTTGAGGTTGGTGTGATGTGGGTCCTTTTGGGGAGGATGAGGATGAGTCTTGCCGCTGAGGGTTGTATTGTCTGTAGTCTCTTCAGGAGGCATGTAGTGATTCCAACACAGTGTGTTTCCATAGTCCAGCCTGCTGGTGACGAGGGCCTGCGTGACAGTCCTTCTAGTGTTGACTGGGAGCCACCTGAAGATCTTGCGGAGCATGCGTTGGATGTGGACGCAGCCAGATGAGACAGCGTTTACCTGTTTCTTCATGGACAGCTGCCGAGGTTGCCGGCGTGGTCTGTCGGAGCAGGGGGGTGCGCCAAATTCAGCGGTTCACCATGAGTCGTTCTATGGTGAGGGGTTGTTCCCAAAGATAAGGACTTCTGTCTTGTCCATGCTGAGCTTTAGACAGTTGTCCTTCCTCCATTCAGCGACGTTCATCATACATGGAAGTTGGCTCTGATGATGGAGGGGTCTTCTGACACCGAGAGGATGAACTGTGTGTCGTTGGCGTGGGACATGATGTTGAGTCCGTTCTATCTGACGATGTTGGCCGGGGAGGTCATGTAGGTGCTGAAGAGGTTGGGGGTCTTTTTTCTTCCTTGTCTTTGTTCTTACTTGTATTTTTTGCAACACAGTATTTTTTTAATTTTATAAGTGTTTCAGAGTTTATTCCTGGATGTGCAATGTGCTTTAAACACAGGCATACAGCTTTATATTTATGTTGCTTTCACCCTATCTGCCACCTCTATTGTCGCTTTAGATATTTACACCCACAAATGTACTACTCTATCTCACTCTACTCTTCGCTACTCTACTCTACACCACTCCACTTCTCTCTACACCACTGTAATCTACACCACTCCACTCTACGCCACTACAATCTACTCCAATCGCCTCTACTCTACACCACTCCACCCCATGCCACTCCACCCTACTTAACTCTACTCTATACCACTCTACTCTACGCCACTCCACTAAATGCCACTCTACACCACTCCACCCTGTGCCACTCTACGCTACTCCACTCCGAGTCACTCTGCTCTACGCCACTCCACTCTAAACCATTCTATTCCAAGCCACTCTTCTCTATGCCACTCTACACTAGTGTACTCCATGCCGCTTCACTCAATGCCACTCTACTCCACTCTCTTCTACTTCACTCTACTCTACGCCACACCAGTAATCTTTAGCTGTACAGCATGTCTGAAAGACATTAGCAATGCCAATAGCTCTCACATAGGTGAGACCTATTGGCTTTGCCAATGCTTGTTACGAAGGGAAACTCGAATGACCCAATAAATTATAGGCTTATAAGCCTAACAGATGTTGGGTCTAAACTCCTCTTTACTAAGATACAGATGTTGTAGGAAAGTAGGATAAGCCAGCTTCTCATAGATGTGGATCGGTGAGATGGACTTGATTCCAGTGGAACAAGGAGGGTTCAAAAAAGGACACTCAGCGATGGACCACTGAATACATTTATGGACTATAGCACAGAAGTATATAAAATTTGAGGCAACCTCTGTTTATTGTTCCTTTGTTGATTTCAGGGCAGAATTTTATTTGGTTAATCAGGAAAAACTATGAAATTAATTAAAAGAGTTGGAAATACCTGGAGGAATATTGGCAATCCTCAATGAGACACATAGAGGAAATTGTGCTCAGGTAGAACTAGATCAAGATGGGCATCTCACTCGAAAAATTACCATTTCTACGCTGACAATTTGGTTATAATGGTTGTAATCTAGGTAGGATTACAAAGCAAACTGGACGTTTTTGTTAAAGATTGTGAAAAACAAATTATTGATAAATCTAAAAAAGACCAAAACTATGGTTTTTGGTCATAGGAAGAAAACGTTTCAAAGGCTCCGAAATAAAGCAAGGGTAGAAGAAGTGAATTCCTGTACATAACTCAGAATGGTATTTACCTCAACTTTGGATTGGAAGATGCACGTAGATGCAGTGAAATGGAGGGCAGCCTCAGCTATAGCAGGGTTATGCAGGTTCAGCAGGGATCATGGAGTTACTTTGCTGGTCCTGTGTTCGGTGCATTTAAAGTGATGGTGCAAACTAAATATTTATATGGCAGAATTATTGTTTATGAGTGGGCTTCACAAATGGACTAAAGTTGAGGGCCGGTGTATAAAAGGACTACTAAATCTTCCCAAGTATTCATTGATCCAAGCAATAAGAATGGAACAAGATTTGTTTCCTGGTACTTTGTATCCATGAAGCTGCTGTTGAAATACTGGAATCCTCTTTTCCTACCCTAAAATGATAAACTTGCTTTTTATTGTGTAAAATTAATTATTGGTTAGTGAACTGAGATGGACTCTGAGGCTAAAAAGGCAGATACAAATGATAATGGATCTGCTTGTCTTGGACTAACCTCCTCGGATGTTCCAGTGAATATTTTGAGAGTGGTTTTAAACATGAAAATGTAATCATTATCATGGTGTGGGAAGGTAGGATCTGACTGCATGGTTACCCCCACTTTTTTCCTGGTGTTTTGCTGGTTTTTGACTAGTCTGACTGGGATCCTGCTAATCAGGACCCCAGTCTATCTGCTGTCTCCCTAAATTGGTTGTGTAAAGTACTTTGGTACAACTCCAGATTGGATACAGGGGTACCCTTATATGTCCCTAGTATATGGTACACATGTACCCAGGGCATAGGTACTCCAGAGGCCTCCCATGGGCTGAAGCATGTATTATGCCACCCAGGAGAGGCCATGCAAAATGGAACCTCAGGTCTGCTACTGCAGCCTGTGTAAGTTGGTGATTGCACCATTTACTTTAGATATAGGTTCACTATATCTATATATATCACTACACTTAAAACCTTGTAAGTCACCCCTATAGCAGGACTTAACAATCCTGAAGGCAGGGTGCTGGGTTTCACGTGAGAGGGTGCTCCTACATGAGCAAGACCCCTCTGCAGTCTTTGGAGACCATTCTCCCAGGCTGTACGTGATACTACCAGATATATAGGTAGAGATGCATTATAACTTCGCGGTAAATGCTATCTCGAAAACGACTACAACGAAGTTTGTCGTGTTTGGTGTCAAACACCTTGGAATCATACCTCCACATCAGTAACTGGTGTGGGAGGTATGATTCCTCCCCTCAGAACCAAGGTTCTGGGGGTACCTAGGTCTACAGGTACCAACTTTCTTGAGCCTTACAGCACAAAATGGATGCTGCCAGCCACAGACACAAGTTTGCCCTCCTGCTGCTGAGCAAAGCTCGAGCAGGGGAAGGCAGCACAATAGGCATCCTGTCACAAGGAGGTGTTACCACCTTCCAGACAGGATTTAGTGTATTGGGGCTGGGTGGGTGCACTGTCTCAGTGCCAGAAAGTCTGCACGAGGGGCACACTTGGTGTCCCTGTGCATAGTCCAGTTCAAACCAGTTCTAGGAGCCATTTGCTCCTGCTCTGGAGCGAAACTGGACAAAGGACATGGGTGTAGCCACCCCTCTGTCCTGCCCTCCCCTAGGAGGGTCCCTAGAATCTGTCCAACCCTTTCCCGTGGGTATAAAATGGGTTACCTGGCTACAGGACATTAGATTTTATGTGGACAAGATTCTGCAAGAAGACACCACTACACTTCGACCGTCTGGACACGCTGGACTTCGCTGGACCTCCCTTGGGCTCGACTTCGTCTTCCCTTGCCGTCCCCAGTCTCGCCACTATCCGTGATTCATACAGGCTCCGTGCAGGACCCTGTGGACCTTCAAGACAACAGAAGAATCTCCCTTAGAGTGAAGGAGTCACTCCCCTGCAAATGCAGGCACTGTAACGCATCTGGCCAGTTTGCTGACCCTGAGCTCCTGTGGACTCTGAAGGCTCCAGCAACATAGGAAGTAGGTTTCTGAAGGTCTCCAAGGTCAAGCTGCCTTCTTAACGAGCTTGAGGCAGATATCCCTTGTGGGGACCGTATAACCTGTACCCCTGTGCACTGTGTCCATTTGCAGCTGCACATGCTTTTTGTCTTGCAACAAATCCATGCATTGGGTCATTTGTAGCCCTGACCCCAGTGCATCTTTCCTATGAAGGACTCTGGCATCCTTGCACTCTGTGCCCTGCTAGCTGGTATCCTGTGAAACTGCCTGAGGTCCCCTTGCGACTCCTGTGCCTTCGGCCTGTGGGTCCACTTGAGGGTCAACTTTGCTTTATTTGGGCTCCCCTGGTTGCTCCAGGCCTGCCCTGACTCCCCTTGCTGTGGTGAGTATCCTGGTCCTTGCTGGGTCAGATCGACACTGAATTTGACCATCCACATTGTTTGCAGCTGCCAAGGCTTGATTGGTGCTCCCGCCAGACACCGACCCCTCAGCACTCAACATCCTTCATGGGACAGCTCGTATCCAGCTCCTGATTGTCCAAGACATCTCCTGGTCCGCACAGCTGAAGAGTCAAGATCACTGTCAACACACTTGAAGCAACCGACATCGGTGGGCATTCGTCTACCGAGCCCCTGGTTACTCCAAAGTGACCCAGACTCTGTCCCCTCTGCTTTCAGGTTCTTCTTATCTAGAATCCACATTTGGATTCCACCGGACACTTTTCTTTCTTCCAGCAGCAGCATTTCTTTGTTGACAGCCATAGAGAACGACGAGGGTTTCCGATGCCACTTCGCACCTATGCACCCGGCTCCTCTGGGATAGGTAACTCTAGTACAAAGGTATTCACGGGTGGGGTGGCCCTCCAAACTCTTAAGTTCCAAGGGTTGTCTTCGTAATCTGCTGGGAAGGGTCCTTAATCACTGATTTTCCAACCGCGACTTTCCCATTGAATTGTACGGAGCACGCAGTCGTGTTCTCACACTGCACCCATCCTCCGTGGGGTCCCTACTCACTCACCTTGGGTGGTTCCTTGGGGTCCCAGCAATTCTACACCTCCTAGACTAGGTCTAGTCCCGAGTCATGGTTCTTATACCACTTGATTAGTATATGGTTTGGTCTCCCCAGGAGCCCACTGTGTATTGTGCTACTTACGTTTGATTCTTTGCAACTGTATTATTTGATTTGTGTTCTATCCTCGTGTAGAGGATACTGTTGTATTCCGCTTTAGGTGTCCGTATATAGGTTTTCCTGAATCATGTCCTTATATAGGCACAATTCGCATTGCACTTATATAGGCATAGACTCCCTGTCCTTATTTAGGCATTAACCGTGCACTCCAAATACAGGCATGGTCACCGACATCCGTCCACCCTAACGTCACAACGAGTTCCTAGAAACCAGACCCTTAAGCTTCGGGAGTTCCTCTAGCACAGGACTATTGATTTCTCCAAGAACTCATCTATTATGTATGAACCGTTATACCTTAAGGGATCATTCCTGACGTCTTCCTCTGTCCGACTTCACGTCAATGCTAACATTCCAAGACACCTACCAGGTATAAATATACCTTCCCTTGCCCAAGCAAGTTAGAGGAGACCTCGACTTCAGAGGAGCCCGTATCCCGGCCTGACGCACTGAGAAGACACTGTCATTCCTGCACGCAGATGAAACCAGCTTCCAGTGTTCTGACTCCCTTCGCATTTGTTATGACATGTGGGAGGGGGAGAAGCAAAGGTAGAAATCTGTCAGTTGGGAAAGATAGGATAGACTCAACCAGTACGTTCTCCTACTTGGGTGTTTTGTTTGAGCGTACTGGCTCCTGGGGAGCCGCGATTAAGAGTAGGAGTCTCCTTTTTAAGAGGTCAATAGCGGCAGTGATTAGCTTTGCAAATAAAATGGGCAAAAGACTCCCGGAGATTCTTCTCAAAATTTATCAGGCCAAGTGCATGAGTATTGCAATGTTTGGGGCAGGAATCTGGGGTTTTAATGATGTCTCCCTAATCCAATTAGTCGAAAATACTTTTTTAAGATTTATTTTAGCGGTCCCACAGAGTTTCCCAGTTTTTAATTGTCATAGTGAATTGGGGATCCCATATATTTCGGATACGATTAAAATGCAACCTCTATTACTATGGTATCGAGTTTGGACGTCTACCTATACAGGATTGAATAGAGATACCATCAAGGATACAATGAAATTGGACTATGCCTGTAGAATTAAATGGTTGAATTATATTAGAAAATTTGTATTGGATATTAATTGTTATGATTTTTATAATGCTCCAGAAACCATGAATTCTATTTCTAGGAAAGATTTTAAACTTCTTTGTATGACACATTTAGAGTCTCTAAGAGCCGCACAGGAGATGAATAAATGCACAGTGATCCAGCATTATTTGACATTGGCAACCTATCGTATCCAGCCCTATTTGGTTTGGTGCATTAGAGGGTACGATAGATACCTTCTTACACGGTTTAGGTTTGACTGTTTTCACCGTTTAGTTAGTTTTCCCTCTGCTAATGATTGGTCAAGAAAATTGTGTCACTGTCCGTGTGATAATATCTCAAAGCAATCAACTATCCACGTGATTCTCTTTTGTAAAATATATTCAAAGGAAAGAGCTAGATGGATTCTGCCTTTGTTAAAACAAGGGGGTTGGAGGCAATGTCGTCAGGCCTTTTTATATCTTCAATTATTGGAAAATGTTTATTGTGTGACGATCATGACTGGCTTTTTGAAAAGTATAATGAAAAAAAGAAAGAGTTTTATTAGGTAATGGTCTCTATCCTACAAACTTAGAATGTGTATTTACGATCCAAAACGCTAAGGATGCGTTAGAAAAATTTGGTGTAAATAATAGATGGGAGTTCTTTTAAAATGTAGTCGTCTAGACAATATTGTATAGTGTATAGACAAATTTCTATTGTGTATTGATATATTTTTATGATTGTTTTTATTGTGGCTTTTATGATTTTATTATGAATTGAAATCGAATAAAGTATATTCATTCATTCACTTGATTAGTATATGGTTTGGTCTCCCCCAGGAGCCCACTGTGTATTGTGCTACTTACGTTTGATTCTTTGCAACTGTATTATTTGATTTGTGTTCTATCCTCGTGTAGAGGATACTGTTGTATTCCGCTTTAGGTGTCCGTATATAGGTTTTCCTGAATCATGTCCTTATATAGGCACAATTCGCATTGCCCTTATATAGGCATAGACTCCCTGTCCTTATTTAGGCATTAACCGTGCACTCCAAATACAGGCATGGTCACCGACATCCGTCCACCCTAACGTCACAACGAGTTCCTAGAAACCAGACCCTTAAGCTTCGGGAGTTCCTCTAGCACAGGACTATTGATTTCTCCAAGAACTCATCTATTATGTATGAACCGTTATACCTTAAGGGTTCATTCCTGACGTCTTCCTCTGTCCGACTTCACGTCAATGCTAACATTCCAAGACACCTACCAGGTATAAATATACCTTCCCTTGCCCAAGCAAGTTAGAGGAGACCTCGACTTCAGAGGAGCCCGTATCCCGGCCTGACGCACTGAGAAGACGCTGTCATTCCTGCACGCAGATGAAACCAGCTTCCAGTGTTCTGACTCCCTTCGCAAGGTGTTAGAGTTCCAGATCCGGCAAGAGATTCCCACCTCTCTCATTCTCAAGGTATGGAGCTGACTAGAACCTAGAGGGACTCTTGGCATACCATACTTGGCATACTATAATTAACATACTCTTAGTATACCAGACTAGAGAATACTCCACCTACTTCTACCTTTCCCTACACCTAGACTAGGTTAGGTACATTGGGGTAAAACTAGCCTCGAGACGCATCGTATGAGTACTCGCATTTTTAGCTCATGTTATTTATGTACGTGAAACGCCCGTCTTTCCTTTCTGTGTAACTTTGTAGAAACTAAGCATGCACGATTGACTGAGTGAAACTGTTATCTATTGTTTCCACGATTCTGAGACGTGTTCCGATTCTAAAGAGAAACAAAGTTGTCATGTTTTTCAGTTGTCAGAAACTACTCCCTTCTTGTTCTCAAGGAGTTTCTAGTGGCCTCTGAGCTAGCTGGCACAAGTAATTAAGTTTAATATACTCGATAGGGACATATCGACCTTAGTCCTATGTCAAGCCTACAGGTTATATTATTCCAATGCGCAGAGCCTATTAGGGAAATAGGAACTACACTATATGGCGCCCAAACGTTTGGTAAGGCAGTAATTTAACGCTAGATACTGAGTAACTCAGTCGTGCTTTTCTCAGAGACCCCTACTCACATACTCCATAAGACGTCTGGAGTGGGTAGGGTTAAAATATCCACCAAAGCTAAATAGGGAAGCACCCTATATATTAGTTGTTCGGTTTGTTCAACGTTGAAGGATACAGTGTTCCAAAATATTGTGCACCTTATCTTTTTGTTTCCTTGAAACTTGTTCTGCATTTTTCAAAAAACAAATGTCCAACAGGGACAATGCCACCGACACCGGTGGAGCTACGGCTGTCCCAGTCGTAACAGTTTTTAACTTTACAGGTTTAAATGAACCTGAGGAGGGTGTTATAGACATCAATCCAAACTTAAGAAAAGCCATCACTCTAAAACTTATAAAACATGGCCTACCACCAAGAGGCGGTAGAGCAGTCTTCGTGATAGAGGCACACAAATCCTTTCAGACAGAGGTATTCTATTCATGGGTAATATTTCCTGAATCAAATTCAGTAACAAGACTGTTTCACTTCTACAAAGAAGATGAACCACCAGAGGAATATATTCCTTTCAAGGATATTGAAATTCCACTAACATACCAGGAGCATCAGCTCTGGTTTAAAGGTGCCCTAAAACATCACAGAAACATTACCAGGCTCGGTCCTTTAGGTAGACCAGGAGCAGCATGGCCGATTCTAGCCGGCTACACTCCTCATCCTGACCTCGATATAATGTCAGACGAGGAATTACTTACTCAACTTACGGAGTTAATAAAAATTTACAGACAACTAGTCCAATATGTAATGCGGACTTTCACAGTCCAACCACCATTGACACTTCCAAATCAAACCCCTCAACAGGGGAATACACTAAAAATTACACCACATACTCTATACGCAGTCATGGGAAAAATGCCCACAAAACGTGAGCAAATTCCATTCTGGATAGCTCAAAAAATAACTCAAATAGAAGCAGTATTTCCAAATACTAGCCCTTATGAGAAACACAGAATCCTAACAATCTGTTTACCAATGGGGATCACACCACAACTGGAAGACTGCACCACTTGGGGCTCAGTCTTTGCTGCCATCTATACTAAAACACATGGTATTCCGTCAATTGCAGTAATACCTGATGTCCTGAAACAAATTCAAAATGAATACGGGGCAGAGCCTGCTCTGAATTTAGGTATGAAATTACTGAAACATTTCGACCAGGTCTCAACAATAATATTATCTAATATTAAAGGGAGGCAGCAGCAGTGGTGATCCGCCAACGATTAAGGGAATTCGATGTTACAGAACATCAAACAGAACTACCCAGAATAATAGAACAATCTTATGCAGAATTAGGCAGAGATAGTTTGGGTAGAAGACCATTGAAGCCAAAACTATCTGAAAATCCTGAGAAGGACTCTATTAAACAAACTCCTACATCTTCTAAAAAGAAGTGGGAAACTAACAAACAAAATTCAAACGAGAAACGTTCTCAATCCCGAGGTAGGTCTCCTCAAAGGAGCCCTCTGAAAGGAGGTATAACCTCAGGAATAGGGATAATTTAAAAAAGCCTGACAGGTATCAAGATACTGATACACGTTCTTCTCGTACCTTTCAGATCTCGTCACAGACATCGGAAAGAAGAGGACGGTCAGAACATAGAGAAGAACGCCTGAATTCAAAAGACGACAAACACGTTCAGAGAAATAAATCAAAACCTCAATTCTCAAAAAAGAAGGTAGCAGGTCTGAAGGTCAGACATGCTGAGGCAGTGGCGTTAGCTGGGGGCGAGGGGGCGGACCGCCCCAGGCGGCACGAGTTTTCGGGCGGCAGCCGGCCCCCTTCCCCCGCTCTTACCTTCTTACATGCGGCCCGCTCTTCTATAATTTTGCCAAGGGCGGCAAACACAGGGGCCGCCACGGGCAGCCTAAGGCCTACCTACGCCCCTGTGCCGAGGATACTGAGGACACAACTCAAGAACGGAGAATGGGCTCGGACAATGCTGGACAGTGCGGCAGAAGTCACAATAGCTCGCCAGAACCTGAAGGAACTTCTGGAGATAGTGGACTTGAATGAGTACATTACAGTTGAGACTGTAGACACCAGGGTTAGTACTCCACAAAAGTTATATGAAATAACATTCCGAATGGAGGGAGACATACCGAGAAAGGTGAAAATACTTTTGGGGGAAAAACTTTCAAGGGGCTATGACATACTTCTAGCAGAAAAAGACTGGCCACCACAATTTGTCAGGGAGTGCCCACATGGCGAAGACATCATTATGCCTGCCTTCTCCAACCATATTCCAATTCATCTAAAATATACTTATGCCAGGAAATGGGCAGTTGCCCAGGCCCCAGCATTATACAAAAATCATGTAGGATGGGATGAGGACTCACCTCACCATAAAATACATTTAAAAAATGAACCTACGGCACAAAGGGAGTACCCAATAAAGCAAGAAGCTAAAAAACAGGTCAGGGAGATCTTAGATCAACTTGAATACCAAGGGGTGATTGAAACATGCACCTCTTCAATGAACAATCCTTTGTTTCCTGTCTCCAAACCAGACAATACATATCGTTTAGTTTTGGATTACAGACACTTAAACACTTGTTCTAAAACATTTGCAGTGCAAAATGCACATAGTACAGCATTAATGAATAACATTGTGCGTAAAAAATATAAAACCACATTGGATATCTCAAATGGTTTCTTTTGTCAAAACATAGCACCTGGAAGCAGGTACTTAACAGCTTTCTCAATAATGGGGACCCAGTGTCAATTTTGTCGACTACCACAAGGGTTCAAGAACAGCCCGGGGTTATTCTCAGCGAGAGTAACAGAGTTACTACAAATTTATGATAATGAGGCATTGTCATATGTCGATGACATCTATCTGACAGATGATGACCTGGACAAACACTTGAACATGGTGAGCACCATTATACTGGGCTTCGCCTCTGAGGGCTATAAATTCAACTTCAAAAAGTCCAGAATTGCCCATCTCAATGTCCTTTTTCTAGGATATGAGCTTTCAAGTGAAGGCAAGAGCTTGGCAGCCAACTTTTTAGAAAGGTGTGCGCTGCTCCAACCTCCTAAAACGCTGAAAAATTTACAATCCATCCTGGGTTTCCTAAATTTTGGAAGAACTTACATTCTAAATTACGCAGAAAGGGTTAACCCTCTCTACGCATTAATCAAACCTGATTTTTCAATCAAAAATTGGACACAGGAACACACAGACATCTTGCGTTCACTCCAAGCTAACATGTTAGCAACAAATCACTTACAAACACGCGTAAGTCAACGCAATTTAGTGATCCGAATAATTTCGGGTCAATGCGGATTCACCTACTTAACATTTAATGAGGGTGAAAAAGTACCAATTGCATACAAATCACATTTGTATACACAAGCAGAAATGCGCTTCACTTCAACTGAGAAAATACTGACAGCAGTTCAAACTGCAGTAGCAAAAGAAAGAGCTCTAGCCCAAGGGAAACGCATTAATGTCATAACCCCAGTACCGGCCTTAGAGGCGGTAACTAAAGCGAGCATTCCAAATGCAAAAGCATTACATCCTAGATCGATACAATTGGTTAATTCTCTTGCTGCAACAGATGTTGAATATGTTTTTGATCCTGATTTAAAAACACAAGCGTTCCTGCAATATGAACATGAATGTCCTCTGCCCACTGAGATTCTGCCTCTCGATCAGTAAGGATTCATAATTTACACTGACGGATCCGCAGAACCCGCTACAGGGAGTAAGCAAGCTTACAGTGCAGCGTGCGCAATCGTTAAAGGTCGCATGCGCGATGGCAATTTCAGACCTATGGTCACGAAAACCCAATCTCTAGGAGATTGTACAGCTCAGCGAGCTGAACTACAAGCATTCAAACTAGCACTTGAAAGTACAGATCGCGAATTCCCCACACTAATAGTGTGCGATTCTTTCTACTGTGTGCAGTCGTATAATGAATATATACAAAATTGGCTTGAAAATGGGTTCAAAGATGCAAAAGGTGGCACAATAATTCATAAAATGCTTTGGGAACAAGTAGTTCAGTTAAAAAACGAACTACCAAAGGCTCACGTGATACACACACTGAGTCATCAACGTGATGGCATTCACGTTGCAGGGAATTCATTGGCTGACGAAGCTGCAAAGGGGGCTGTTTAGACGGCTTCCGTAGCAGCGATCACTCGTTCAAAAACGAGAATAGACAGTGAGATAATGTTGGCTGTCAATGCTACGAGCAAAGGCAGTGGTGCAGCGTTACCTAGAAAGTTTCCACTCAAGTACTCTTATGTAATTGATGCGAACAACGTTCCTTTTGCTCGAATCCCTGGAGTGGGGGATAGGGTAATTCCAAACAAGGAACGCAGATTAGGACTAATCCTAGCAGCACATGAAGGGATAGCCTCTGCCCATGCAGGTATTTCTGCAACAGTATCTTTACTGAAACAAAGATATTGGTGGCCTGGCATTAGGAAACAGACCAAGAACTATGTTCTGGAATGTGAAATATGCCAACAGATGAAAGTCTCCACAGTGAAACGTCCTGCGCAGACACCCCTGTTAATTTCAGACAAACCATTAGCTTGTGTTTACCTGGACCACTGCGGTCCCTTGCAAAGGGACGGTAACTATAAAAATATCATGGTCGCAGTGGATTCTTGCTCTAGGCTCCTATGGATATGGCCTCAGCGCTCGGCTGACGCTCGAACTGTTATAAAAGATTTGCGAGTCTTTATCGGCACATATGCAATAGGCACACTACATTCTGACCTGGGCCCTGCGTTTAGCTCTTGGGCATAACAAAGAAGCCATGGCCAGGCTGGGCGTTGCATTGCGGTACTCCTCTTCGTTTCATCCTGAGGGAAATTCTGTTGTGGAAAGGAAAAACCGGGACATAAAGCAGTCCATAACAGCTAGGGTATTAGGTTTGGGTGATGAGTGGGTCAAACATCTTTATGGGGTCCAACACTCATTAAATAATTTGCCAAGAAGTTCTCTAGGGGGGGTCACTCCATATGAGGTCCTATTTGGGACAAGAATGTGGGTGCCAGATCTAGAATGTAGAGGCACAGTGGTGAAAAATAAACCCTTTGATATCAAAGATCGTTTGGCTGTTTTACAGGATCTAAATTAACTAAGATCGAAACAAAGCAACGTATTCCTGCAGCCAACCACCACTGGGGAAAAACCGGCGGCCCCAGCAAGGCTTGTCTGGATTCCAAAAGTTGGGGATCTAGTCAGAGAAAAAATTGCGGACAAGAAGGAGTTTGGACCTTCTTACAGACAACCAGTACCTGTCCTAGCCATACACGGAACAAGAACAGTACTTCTGCTGCCCCTTGCTGGAAAAAAGGAGAAAAGATTTGTGTCAATCGACCGCATCAAACCACAGTATGTGGCCAATACTAAATAGTAGGCCTCGTGGACTCCGACCTAGTAGCAGACACACTCCTCTCGCTACTATCCAAGAGGTTCAGACTGAAAGACTAATAACCATCGAGAATTCAGCAGTAACAGATGAAGGACTGAGCAACAATGCTATGGAACTCATCCCTCTTGAAACTCAAGTAACAGTTTGTCCAAATACACCTGTCTACACCAATGTAACAAGTGATCAACTGGTTCCAGCGATTTCTACAAATCCTGATGCAATTCCAACAATTGACAGAACTACTTCTGGCTATTTCATTAACTTTGATACGTTTTTCATTTTTTAAGAAAGACTTATTTGGTTTCACCGTGGATTGAACTATGGATTATTTCTGGAATATTTTTCTTTTTGCTTTGGCTAGCTTTGGTCATGACTATGAGCGTGCTTATAAATGGCAGATATATCCATGTGAACACTGAAAGAAAAGAAGTGAACTTACTTTTGAAACCTCACAAATCATCCCATCGTGAAACAAGAGACTTGTCTGCAGTGAACATCACAGCCGTTCCTATACAGGGGACAAAACAGATTTAGTTATTTTCAGCCCTACGGAACATTTGAACATTCCACATTTATTTAAGATTTCACTAAGTGATTTTGCTTCTTCCAGTACCTATTCAGATGATTGGGACTTTGAAACTGTAAGTAACATGATGTTTGACCTAGAAAAATCTGCTGCATTTTCTAACCCCTTTGCTGCGTTCGTCGGCCAACGGCCGTCGCGAGCACTACCTCGGTAGTGCTGCGCACGTCCGTTGGCCAACGCGGTCCCGCCCACTCCTTTGAAGTGCCGCACCGTGGTGGAATGTTCGCCGCGGTAAAGGGGTTAATAATGAATATTTAGAGGGTTCATCAGACTATGAACAGCTGTATTGCTATAACCACTATGGTCATCATTGTTTGCATAAATCTGCAACACCTAGAAATGTGTTTATGTTTAACCAATGGGAGCATTGTCCTACACCACCGAAAGGTAGTTCAAAAACATTTGCTAAAAAGTTTCCATATTTTTCAGGGTACAATACATCTGATCCAGAAACATTTTACTATAAAAATGTAAACAAAACAGGACTGAAAATTATGTTAACTAATACAAAACAGATTTATTCTGCAGCATTTATTGCCCAACTGTCTAGACATGGTTTCGACTTGTGGAAAGAGACAATAGACACAAAATCTGTCTGGGGTACTAAAGATTGGCAAGTGCAGGGGATAGAAGCTTTGTTTAGAGCCTGTATTGTCCCTCAGCAAATAATGTTTTTGAATGACACGGTCCAACAAACGTCTTGCCTTGGGTTAGCCAAGATCAAAGACATGAAAGCACCTTCTGTACCAACACCTGCAAGTGATAACAATACACAGGCAGCGGTTACAGTTGACACCATACTACAACTCAACAGAACAAATCCTGATTGGAGAAAATGGTTGATCTGGCCCACAGACACAAACAACTGTCAAGAGTGATTCCTGAATAAAACACAGGGGTTTACTATTCATAGGCCAGACCCACGATACGTCCAAAGACACCATCCGGGGGTAGTAACAACATACAGTGTAGGGAAATTATGCCTCGATTGGCTGCAAAAATCTACACTTAAGGATGTGAAACAACACTTATCTTTACTTAAAGAAGACGCAGACCTTAGGGAATTCTTGCTTGGACCAAGAAAACCGCGTCAAAAATGTTTCATATATGCCGGCATCTATGCTGCTTATAATGAATCATGGAAGGTGTCACAGATGGAGGCCGCAGAACGAATACGTGAACTTGATCGTATTAACTTAGAGAAAACTCTCTCTGTGGTCGACAATGGGTTAACAACTTTGTCCTTCAGAATTTATTCATTGGACAGTATTGTATCCTCTGCTATCGACATACTGGAACAAGATTTAGCCATGTTACAACAAGGCCAATCGCAGTTACGTTCTATTATGTTATTAGGCTGGACGCTGCAATCTTTGCGTGCGGCTCTGTTTGCAGAATATAATCTAACTGATAAACAGATCGAACTGGCACAAAGGAGAGCAAAGTATACAGTACTGAGCATTGAAAAACTAGAAAAATTACCATTCACAGTGGCAGAAAAACCAGCTACAGATTGGCTTATTCATGGCAAAATTTGTCTACCTGTGACTACTTTTCAGTTTCAGTATTGCCTTAAACAGATGCAAGCAGGCAAATATGAAAGGTTGGGTAAAGAATACATTAAGACATCCTTGAATTTACCTTACACATATAGATGTTGGAGTGGGGATCGTGAAGTGTTTGAGCGGTACACACTGTGAAAGTGCACTAAGCGGTTCACTAATTTGTCAGGACATATCTTTACACGGGGCTTGTAATGGTTCTGTGGCAAATTTGTCCTGCCCCCAGCAGGGTACACCAGCTGCTGTGATTAATCCAACGTTTGGCCAACTTTCTAATGGGAGTTACCTCATGTTGAATGATCAGAGTTGCTGTGGCATGTTGCCAGGCATCCCATATCTAGTAACGGTCAACTCCAGGGTCACTTGCTGTATGCAAGTATTGTTTGCCCCAATAGACACAGTCAGGGAGTCGCCTTTGTGGCCTTCGTTGAATGTCTCTTTTATACGATTTGATACTTTAAGCAGAATGAAAGCCATGCCTATACAACAAACAGTGCCTTTGACCTCGGCCAAAGAAACCTATGATCTACAACTTGCAAGGACTTCGGCTGAGATACAGGCTTTAATTCGTACAAACTGCCCTATACATTTCGTAGAAATGATAGGACGTATCTTTAACATGTCTGATACAAGCGAAATTGTACATGTATTTAAGACCATCTGTTCCGGACTATTAGCACCTTTCCAGGCTGTCCTCGGAATCATCCCAAACTTCGCACATTCGGTGTTTGGTGGTGTCGTTAATTCTAACGCTTGTTGCAGGAATTCTGTTTCTATTCCTCCTACTACGCTGTGGCAAGCCTATTCACCAACATCACTCCGAGCGATGTGGAGAAAGCCCTCCTTGAACGGAAGTGCCGTGAGCGAATAGTACAGCTTTTGGGCATGCCTCGTCTACGGGAACTTAATACAACGTGGTTCCTGTCATTCAGACCAATCTGGCAAGATTGCATCTTACCTGTTTTACGCTGCCTGTTTTGCGGTGAAGAATGCGTGCTAGACACCTGTCTAACACTCCCATCAGTCATGCCAATGGATGTCGATGCTCTGCTGGACCTCGATAACGGCCCATGCTGTGTGTTGTCCCCAGAGGCTACCAATCCTGATGACGGCATTCATTGAGATCTCACAGACGCTTCCGGCTGCTGCTGAGGTACGAGATGGATCAACAGGCACACAGGTAACAACGGACGCGAACATTGCATCTTCTGCTGAAGGCGATGTTTCTCATCTCTGTGCAATTAACCTTCTGAACGAGGTGTTCCAAATGTCGCCAACGTCGGTGGACGATATTTTGGCTACGGAAATAGTTGATTTAATGTTTACGCCAGACCCATACACTGACTTTGATTCGGCTCACAGTATACCGGGGCAACAATGAAATGTGACCTTCATATTTTCAAAACTTGGAACTATTCCCAGAATTGAACTTTTTCTTTTAACATTTTTTTGGGGGGAAATGACATGGCAAAAAGAACAATCTGCTTACAGTAGAACTAGTCTTATACAACGGACTTCTTTGAATACTTCCAGGGACACATTGTCACCTTACTTGTCTAACATTTCATTTAATTCCATGATATGCAATGGGTTTGATTGTAAGAACTTATCGACCATTTCGTCATATGTATATATTTCTGTTTCATTCACGTTGCATTTTACTTCCATTATATGCTTAGAATGAAACCGATGCTTTGAATGTACAGTACCTATTGCATTTCAACAGTTTTGAGCTTCTTTTAAAATGCTTTTAGAAATGTTTTTAGCAACATGTGGTACTCAATTTTATGTTTAGCATTTAAATGTTTAGCATTTAGTATTATCGTTCATTCGAAAGTGGAGTGGGTGTTGTATTCCACTTTAGGTGTCCGTATATAGGTTTTCCTGAATCATGTCCTTATATAGCCACAATTCGCATTGCCCTTATATAGGCATAGACTCCCTGTCCTTATTTAGGCATTAACCGTGCACTCCAAATACAGGCATGGTCACCGACATCCGTCCACCCTAACGTCACAACGAGTTCCTAGAAACCAGACCCTTAAGCTTCGGGAGTTCCCCTAGCACAGGACTATTGATTTCTCCAAGAACTCATCTATTATGTATGAACCGTTATACCTTAAGTGTTCATTCCTGACGTCTTCCTCTGTCCGACTTCACGTCAATGCTAACATTCCAAGACACCTACCAGGTATAAATATACCTTCCCTTGCCCAAGCAAGTTAGAGGAGACCTCGACTTCAGAGGAGCCTGTATCCCGGCCTGACGCACTGAGAAGACACTGTCATTCCTGGATGCAGACGTATCCAGCTTCCAGTGTTCTGACTCCCTTCGCAGGGTGTTAGAGTTCCAGATCCGGCAAGAGATTCCCACCTCTCTCATTCTCAAGGTATGGAGCTGACTAGAACCTAGAGGGACTCTTGGCCTACCATACTTGGCATACTATACTTAACATACTATACTTAACATACTCTTAGTATACCAGACTAGAGAATACTCCACCTACTTCTACCTTTCCCTACACCTAGACTAGGTTAGGTACATTGGGGTAGAACTAGCCTCGAGACGAATCGTATGAGTACTCGCATTTTTAGCTCGTGTTATTTATGTGCGTGAATATATGCTAAAAGATAATGCTAGCGCAGTATTATTTATTTCTACTGCTTACGCTGTACATTATTTATCTTGCATACTGTCTTGTGATCATAACAGCACATATCTCTTACACGAGAAACAAGACTGTTCAATAAAACCCCTTTTATTGAAACGCCCGTCTTTCCTTTCTGTGTAACTCAGTAGAAACTAAGCATGCACGATTGACTGAGTGAAACTGTTATCAATTGTTTCCACGATTCTGAGACTTGTTCCGATTCTAAAGAGAAACAAAGTTGTCATGTTTTTCGGTTGCCAGAAACTACTCCCTTCTTGTTCTCAAGGAGTTTCTAGTGGCCTCTGAGCTAGCTGGCACAAGTAATTAAGTTTAATATACTCGATAGGGACATACCGACCTTAGTCCTAGGCCAAGCCTATAGGTTATATTATTCCAATGCGCAGAGCATTTTAGGGGAATAGGAACTACACTACAATACTAGAGAGTGTTATATATAATAAATACGTATTTTCATATCTACTGTGTGGTTTCCCTTTCATTTAACCAATACAATAAGATTGCATTCTGGTAAAACAAGGTTCTTAACATTCCTTCAAGACTTAGCCTGAAGGCTGCTCTCCACAGCTACCACTAGGATAGCTTTCAATAAAGGTTATCTTTGACCTAATCACCATATGGGTTGTTTGGACTGGTACAAGGTGCCCACTTTCATTAGTGGACAGCATATACCAGGTCAACTTCGCACACATGGGATAAGTGTTTGCAATATTTACGATATGAGACTTCATTTTCCCACTTGATAGACTTCTGAAATAATGAAATGACATTCAAGTACATCTCTCTGCTCCAGAACCAATCCATGTGACATAGAATTTTAAAATTTAGAGCGGATGTTAACCCTATCCTTACCTGCCCTGAGTTATCAAAAGGCAGAAGGAAAGTGTCAGGTTATTGTGGGTGGGATTTAAATATGCAATGTTCTAAGTAAATATTTTACTGGATTGCCAATTTTATTCAGTGGAGAGATGTAGGATTTTAAAAACAATTTTAATTAAGTATGGTATAACTTCCCACCAAAAAACAATGAGCTTTTTATTTGCTATGTATTCTCTTGATGTGATAAGTGCTATTGGAAAAAATGTGCAGGTCATAACAAGGATTTCAATGGATTTGAAATAGTTTATATAATTCTTTACGCAAAAGTTTAGTTGAGCAGAATTATTTATTTTTAGATGTTTAATCATAGTATGCTATTTGAGTAATGGATGTTTGGTGATGTCGATAGAGGACAGTTTAATGAATGCTTAAAAAATGTATTGTAATTTGAGATTTTACAAAGCGAGTTTTATTTTAATGCACCACAGTCCCAATAAACTGAATTTGACTGACTGAATGACAACTTATTTGGCCGTCTGATTGTGAAAACACAACACAAGAAACATTCCACACCAATTTAGAAAAATAGAGTAAATGTAATTAAAAAAATGACACCGAAACAAACAAAATTCAATCAGTAGGACTGGAAATGTTGAATTTCAAAGTTCTAGGTAAGGGTAGCGCCAAGAAACAACTGTGGTCATCTGGTCGTGCAGGACCGGGACAAACTCAAAAACGCAGGCTGACCGCGATGAATGTGGGCCGGGTACAGACTGAGATTCACATGCTGGAATGTGTAGCTGATTGCACTTGGGGTTGAGATGTCAGGTCCTGCGTCACGCTGTGTCATGATGCATCGGTTCGGGACAGGCAGTCGATCATGAGCTGCAGGGTGCGGCGGTGCAAGGCCCAGCGTTGGGCTGTGTCACGATGCATCGATTCTGATGAAGCCATCAAATACACAAACCCATTCACAGTCACGTGACTCAAGATACTGGCAGAAGGCACAGTGGTTAGAATAGGAGAATACTAACTCTCTAAAAGTGGCACTTTCAGAATTGTGACTTAAAATCAGATTTTACCATTAAAGTGGGTTTTAAATTACAATTCATTTGACTGTAAACATAATTTCCTATCTGCCCTCATACTTCATTTATCAATTATTACGTGTAGTAGTAGTAGTAGTAGTAGTTTAAATCTTTATTTGGTTAAAATATAACCATAAAAGATACACATAATCCATAAAAGCATAAAAAACATCATAAAAACGCATATTCTGCAGAACTTAAGTAAACACACAGTAAATTGTTCGGCTCCCAGGTCCACCAATATACCCATTCATTATAAAACAGCATACGTAATAAAAAAGAGGTCTCAGAAGTTACAAACACAGATATACAATAAATGTTCAGTGAACACATGATGGATCATCCTTCCCCCAAATACACCAAAATAGCATTCATTGCAATATGTTATACACCATAAAAAGGGGTTTTGAGCATTTCAGGTGGTACGAAGGGCATCTGTTTACACCTAACAGACAGAACCCAAGACAAACTTAAAACCATGCCTCCCATAGCTTAATTATCCAGCTCAGAAAATTGGCTACGCAAACGCAGGTGTGAACATCCCTAAGCAACAGAAGGTGTAACATAGCTGGCCTCACTTTTGCAAATTTTAGGTTCTTAAAAAGGGGTATTCAAAAACGTTTTCTGGGCCAGGAAAAAAAAGAACCAAACAATACAAAATGATCGAGAGCTTATGCAGACAAATTGTCATGCTCGCAGGCTCTCAGTGTACCCAGAACAGACCAGCCTTTGGGGAAACTAATTAGTTGTACAAAAAGATAAAACCTAAACCTAACTTAACAATTGCAGATTTTAAAAATTACTCACCCATGTCAGGCAAGGTTCTGTAGAGGGTACTGCTTTTATTGGGTAAAAGGCATGAGCAGCAGGTTTGTGTAATTCATCACTTTCCCTTAGAGCAATAACGCAAGTTAAGTGTAGTAAGGTAACTCAATGTTATCCTATGAAAGCATTAGGCCTTGCAATAGTATAAAACTACTTTAGGAATTTTCACTACAAGGACAGGTAAAACATAATTCCACATGTCCTACTTATTAAATACCATTCACCCTGCCTTAGGAGATTTAAGGGTCTACCTTAGGGTTTATAAGTATTAAAAAGGAAGTTTTAGGCCTGGCAAAAGATGTATTTGGCACGGTTGCAATGACAGATCAAATCTGCACTACAGGCTGCAGTGGCAGGCCTATGACAAGTTTGAAGGTGCTGCTTTAGTGGGTGGCACAATGAGTGCTGCACGACCTATAGTAGCATCAAATTTACCAGCCCTGGGTACATGTAACACCATTTATCGGGGGCTTAAAAGTAAATTAAATGTATCAAATAGGTGTAGGTCAACTGTACCATGTTTTTGGGCGAGCGAACAAGCACTTTAGCACTGGTTAGCATTAGTAAAGTGCAGAGTCCTAAAAACAAATTTAGCAAAACAGGAGGCGTGAAGGCAAACAATTTTTGGGACTACCACCCAAAGATGTCAGGTGTGACATTAACCTAAAACGAATACCTTTTTAACATCTTAATGCTTGATTTATCTATGCTAAAGTGTCATCTGTGGCCATCAGCTATTCTACAACATTTCCTTTTTATACATAGATACAATTTGTAATGTCCAACTCAATAAATAGATTACATTTTTCTTTTAACTCCTGTTGACCAAGAACCTAATGATGATATCATGCCATTAACAAATGGAAGCTTGCATGTAATTGAGGAGAAACACCTGCCATTTTCAAAGCTGCCTTATCTGTGGCCTCTACAAAGGAAGAGATTGCTGGCCCCACACATGAACATATCTCATAAAAAGCCTCAAGGCAGGGCATCAGTCTCCCTCCTCTGGAAGTCCTCTGGATTGCAAGTACCCAGGAAACAGCTACAATGCCACATATGCTTGTCTCAGCTCCATAGTACTCTCAAGAGTCCATCCCTAAGCCTACAGCTACATCAATTGACTACCCATCTCCACCTCCAGCGCAGGAACAAATCGAGCCATCTCTCAATCTTCTGAGGCACAAGATTAAAGAAGCCCCTGGTTAGGAGGACATTGCCTTCATTCAAGAATCTCCTCTATGGAATAGACAACATTCGGGCATTGTTAGATGACTAAGCAAAAACCAAAGTGAAGTTGTAGTGGGCAAGTCCTGTCCTACTGGAGGATCAGTTTTTCTCCAGAAACACTTCTCTATGCAGGGGCAGTGGTAAATTTGGGCCAGTGGTTGCAATGCGCCCCACAAGCAAATTTGTTTTGGGGTATTGGGACTGCCCCTTCTTGCATAAAAACAATCCTGCATGCAACACAGGCACCTTTGCACCATGGCGCAAGGGTGTCTCCATTGGCGCTAGGCAGCCAAAAGGGTACCAGCGCAGGGGAAAGGAAATGAATGTGCTGTGTTGCCTGTAATACGGTGCATTCCTGCCTTTTTCCTGTCACGCAGTGCAGTGCAGCAAGGTGACTTGCTGTACTGCAGGGAATGACTTCCCCATAACTGTTCTCCTTATTCTCATGCCTTTGTAACATAGTATTATATCCCCCCCCAATCAACCTGCACCCTATGTTACTGCTGCAACTGTTTTGGCACCATAGAGGGTCAACATTTCTGTAATCGGCTTAGTGCCTAATTTTGTTGCAAATCTAAATATCCCTTCCTTATTTCTTAACATATTAGTAGAGCTAATTTTCTTTTGATAATTCCAACTTCCATTAGAGGAAAAATGCAGACCTAAATAAATGAAGCTCTTGGTAATTAAAATCTTTTCCCTTTAACATAAAAGAGACAGGTCTTTAGTTTACCTTTACCACAGCTCATAGTGAAAGATGTTTTTATTAATCCTTAGACCGAACTCCTCCATGTAAAGGTGTTAATAAGACTCTGCAGGCCTATAGGAGCTAAAGATAATAGGACAGCATTGTGTGCATACAAAAGAATAGGAACAGACTGTTGACCAACGCTAGGAGTGTCAGCACCAAGCGATTGCAGTGTTCCATCAATGCCATTGATATAGAGCGAGAAGAGAAATGGTGCAAGAACAAATCCTTGCTGCACTCCTTTTCCTATTCTAAATGAATGAGTTAATTCCCCCAATGACCCATAGCAAACTTTATACAAGTTATTTTACATATGGGCTAAAAAGAGAGATTATATCCTTAGATGCACCCAATAGGTTCATACACTTCCAAAGTTTATTATGATTTACCAAGTCGAAAGCACAGCTAAGATCCATAAAAAACATATACAAGCTAC
Source organism: Calotriton arnoldi (assembly GCA_963921515.1). Classification (NCBI taxonomy): domain Eukaryota; kingdom Metazoa; phylum Chordata; class Amphibia; order Caudata; family Salamandridae; genus Calotriton; species Calotriton arnoldi. The sequence continues at coordinate 148,922 of CAWUFW010019802.1, forward strand.
CTTCCTTTGCCCTTGAATACTTCCCCACCAGGAGATTCAGGTTGAAACATGGTTCAAAAATGCCCAGCCCTCTCCTGAAACCCTACTGTACCCTGGTCAGGATATTATTATCTTCGGACCACTGTTCCAGTCTTTCTTGCATAACCCTTCCTAATAATTTTGCTGAATAATCAAACAGAGATAAAAGTCGATAACGCCTTGGGTCTCTTTTTGGGCCCTTCTTAAAATTGAAAAAATTATTGATTCCGACTAGGATGATGGTATTCATCTGGCACAAACTGTGTTTAAAACCTTGGTTATCAGTGGTGCAGGAAGTTGCTTAATGGTGTCCACAGGGACATTGTGAGGGCCAGGAGCCTTTACCGCTGGACTTTTATCCAATGGTCTGGTTACCTCCTCTAAGGTGAAGACAACAGGGGTTTAAGGTAAAACCACAAATTCCTCAAAATCTATATCTGGCCTTAATGATGGATTGAATATTAAGGCAAAATAGCAGCTGCTGAGATCGAGCAATCAAGGTTTGGTGCAGAGTTATTTCTAAGAAAAGGACCATTTATTTTTTTCCAGAATAGAATCTTATGCTTAGTCTCTGCAGTCTGGGATTAGATTTGCCCAGGCCTCCTCTTGCAACTCTTTTTTCCTATCAGATACTGCCCTCTTATACCTGATTCTACTGGCCTAAATAGCAGAGACATCCCTGGGAAAGCAATGAAGCAACTTGATAAGATCACCACAAGCATGAGTACATATCTGGTTAAAGCATCCCTTTCTCCCTGTCCTTTACCTTTAGTTTTCCTGGTCACTAGGTTGCTAATGGAGATGGAAATTTGATCATGTGCCTTTATAATCCACTCATGATCAGCCTCAAAGCAGGTTAAAATATGAACTCTACTTCTAGGTATTAAATCTTTAGTGATGCTATAATTTAAATACCATTCTGCCCAACAGGTACGATAGTCCATATTCTGCTAATATGTTTTGATGATTGCAGACTTATTCATACCGTAAGGGTTATCAGGTTATAATCGCTCATACAATTTCCCCCACTTGAAAATTTGTAGGCACGATCATATTGTTCACTGAGGCAAGAATATGATCAATTTTAGTATTGCCTCCTCTACCAATAAAAGTTGGAGGTAAGGAGACGCAACTTGAACAATAAGAGTCTGTCATTTTAAAATTATACATTTTTTTGTTAAATGTTTTTTTATTGAATATGGAAATAGCAATACAACAAAAGATGACATTGATAATAAAAATCATACATGAATGAGTATTGCAATTATAAGATAAAAATGCATATAGTAAAAAGATTGGTTGTTTTTTATATATATAAGAGGAGAGAAAAGGGAAACTAAAGTAAGGGAAGCCTTAGAGAAAAATGGGAAGGAAGGTAGAGGAAAAGAAAAGGAGAAAAGAGGAAGGGAAAGAAAAAAGCTATTAAGGTAATGAGGAGTGTGAGGAGAGAAAAGTAGTAAAAGTTAACCAATACAAATCATGGTTAATCTTCTGATGTAATGTCAAAATTGAAACATTATGCATTCTATGTTCATCACATATACAATTCCACCGTTTTAACATAGATAGTTTAGAAAAATCTTTCCAACAAGAAAGTATAACTTTAAAGGCGGAGGTCCTCATCCTCGGCTCCAACCCCTCAGCCTGGGACGACTCCTGGTGGCCAACGACGCTGGGAGCAGCCCCGACACCCACCGACCATGCACGCAACCTGGGAGTCATCCTCGACTCAACGCTCCATGGCCAAGCAAGTCAACGCAGTCTCCTCCTCCTGCTTCAACACCCTCCGCATGCTTCGCAAGATCTACAGGTGGATCCCGACAGACACAAGAAGAACAGTCACCCAGGCCCTCGTCAGTAGCAGACTTGACTATGGGAACGCCCTCTACGCGGGAGCCCCGGCCAAGCTCATCAAGCGACTGCAACGCATACAAAACGCCTCCGCACGCCTGATCCTCGATGTACCACGCCACAGCCACATCACCCCCCACCTGAGGAACCTGCACTGGCTCCCCGTCGACAGGAGGATCACCTTCAAACTCCTCATCCACGCACACAAGGCACTCCACAAAACTGGCCCAGCCTACCTCAACAGACGACTCTTCTTCTACGTCCCCAACCGCCAGCTCCGTTCCTCCGACCTCTCCCTCGCCACCGTCCCTCGCATTCGAAGAACAACCACCGGCGGCAGATCCTTCTCACACCTCGCCGCCAAGACCTGGAACACCCTTCCACTAAGCCTACGACAGACCCAAGACCTGCTGACCTTCAGGAGGCTACTCAAGACCTGGCTGTTCGACCAGTAGCAGCACCCCCCTCCCTTCCCTCTCCCCAGCGCCTTGAGACCCTCGCGGGTAAGTAGTGCGCTCTACAAATTCTGTGATTGATTGATTGAAAGGCAAGTGCAATACAAAGATCAAACAACAGTGGCTTAGGAGATAGGTGTTCAAGGTTAGGTGCTAGAGACCCCGAGAAAACATTTTGAAAAGTAAGCGGTATGTCACAATTACATTTTTTTAAACATTTAGACCAAATAGAGGTCCAGGACTTATTAACATGAGAACAATAATACAATAAATGTGTTAAAGAGCCAGTACATGTGGTGCATGACCAACATAATGAAGAAGCATACGGGTCAAATTTAGAAATTCATTTTGGAGTAATAACAGCCCTGTTATAAACAAAAAAATAAGGACTGTGTAATGAGAGCCGCTTTGGAGTTATTAAATATTTTAAGCCAAATTCTATCCCAGAATTGTGCAGAGAGTGATATAGATAAATCTGCTTCCCACATCAATTCAAGAGGACTTTTAGTTCTAATTGGAGTACGTTATAACAATGTTTTATATATGTAAGCTGCTTTGGGAATAGAATCATGGTGGACCATATCCAAAGGTGTCAAAGGTAAAGGTGCAACTGGGGAAAGGGGAAGGGATGAGTAATAATAAAGGAATAAAGAACAGAGGAAATGTACTCATATTCCTGTAGAAAGGAGTCAGGTAAGTGGTATTGCAATTGTAATTGAGGGAAAGGTATAATAGAATTATTTGTCACAAGTTGGTGAACAAACTGAATATCCTTCTTCCTACAGTGTTTAAAGTAAAAAGATTTATGACAAAACGTAAGAAATGTATCATACCTAATTGATGAAGATAAAAACAAACTGGAAAATCAAGACTAGTAAAAAGCAACGTATGTAGTAAATGTGAATATATTACAAGGTGATTCTTGGATATAAAATTACAGTTAGATATATGAATAAGATCTTGAAATGAAAAACCATTGAGTAGGGATCGTTCCAATATAATCCACAGCGGAATGGGTGAGTCTTGAAAATCATTAATCCGGGCATAATATTGCCTAAGCAGAAACGCAGAGTGATAAAGTTTAAAATCAGGAAATCGTACACCCCATTCATGTTTTGGATGTTTAGGTTTAGAAATGGAAATACATGGATGTTTATGGCTGCATAAGAATTTTGTACATATGGAATCAATTTTCACAAAATAATCATTAGAGATATTAAAGGGTAACATAGAGATCATATAATGAACATGTGGTACAATCATCATTTTAATGGTATCAAGTCTACCGCACCATGATAAATGTAAAAGAGACCAAACTGTAAGTAATGTTTGTAATTTAGATTTTAATATGGTAAAATGATGGCTAATTGTGTGAGATATACTAGAGGAGAACCAAGCACCAAGCTATTTAATTTTGGATGGACACCATGTGAAATTTTGTAGTAGCAAACCTATAGTGATAACAAAGGAAATTCAATTGTAAAAGTTCTGTTTTGGAAAAATTAAGTTTGAACCAGAAATATTGGAATATAATGTTATCTCCTGTATGAAAGGATTTAGGAGGTCAAGGGGTTAGACCTATATATTAGACCATCATCTGCATACGCAGATAACTTAAATTCTAGGGAGCATTGTTTAAATCCAGAGATTAGTGTATTGCAACGTATACATTCAAGAAATGGTTCTAGGCAAAGAAAAAACACTAAAGGGGAAAAGGGCAACCTTGTCAAGTACCCCTATGTAAAGTAAAATAAGGAGAAAAACAACCATTAGCAAACATAGTAGCACTAGTGCTGGTATATAGTAATTTAATAAATTAGGTAAATTTGAGGCCAAACCAATGAAGATTGGTGAACATGAATTGCAAATTAATGCGGTCAAAAGCTTTTTCTGCGTCCAAAGACAGGGCCAAAAGAGGAGGAGTACTTCTCCCAGCCAACACAAGAATGTTAGAGAACATCCTGGCATTGTCTGCAGCAAGTCTGCCTTTATTAAAGCCAGATTGATCATGTTTGACAAGAAGGGGTACAACAACTTCTAGACGAGATGCTAGGACCTTAGCAAATATTTGGCAATCACAATTAATCAATAAAATGGGCTGATAATTTTTACCTAGAGTTGGGTCTTTATCTGATTTAGGGATAAGAACAATCAAAGCATCCAAAAATGAGGCACTACCTTTTGAACTCAAAAGAAATGAATAAAAACTTTAGTAGTTTGGGGGCAAAAAATGCAGAAAGAGAAGAAAATAACTCAATGGAAAGTCCATTACGACTTGGTGCTTTAGGTCTTTTCACGGATTTGGAGCCTAATGTCATCCTCTATTTTTTTTAATATGTGTGACAAGGATGGAGGTTTAGGGAGATCATTAAAAAACTTTTGAAGGTTAGGTTCTGACAAGGTAGTATCCTTTGTGTATAATGTTTTGTAATAGGACTGGATGGAAGTGGAGGTGTGAGAGTCAGAAATCAAAGTAGTATTCGTGGATTCATTAAGAATGGGGCAAATATTTTTACGTATTATCTTTATATTTAAAGAATTAGCCAACATTTTATCAACTTTATTTTGACCTCTGTGAAATTTAGATTGAATTCTAAACAGGATGTTACATGGATCATTGGTAGCAAGTTTATTGCGATTAGATTTGGCTTTGATCAGATCTTGTAAAATCGAGGAGATTTGGAAGTAAAGTAAATATATTCAAGTGCTTTAATTTGTTGCAATAAAGTCATATATTCAGAATGTAACCTTTTTTTCCTCTTGGCATAGTAAGCTATAGTGAAAGCTCTAAATGAGCATCCCAATTATTAGGGATGGAGGTGTCACTAGATTGGTTGATTTGAAAAGATTCTTGAGTAAAAACAGTAGCTTCAGGAATAAAATATGGATCAGATAGTAGGACGTTATTAAATCTCCATATGCCAGTTTTGGAGTCAGTATGAGAGAGATCAAAGGAGGACATTACTTGTGCGTGAATGGAGATAAAAATGGATCCAATTTCATATGATTGTATAGAGGGAAGTAGAGACTTGCTAACCAAAATATAATCAATTCTGGACATTGTATGATGTACATTAGAAAAACCGTAAATTCAAACTGATCAGGATTGCAAATTTTCCAAACATCCAATAGTGGTCGCCACGCAATGGCCGATTGGAATGCTTATGAGATTTGTCTGGCTGAAATTTGCATTTAGATTTCTGATCCATAAAAGGATCCAACCATTGATTAAAATCTGCTACTATAATGATGTTAGGATTTCTAATATTAGCAACTTTTATTTTGATGTTAGCCCAAAAATCAGGATCAGGCTTGACTGGGCCATAGATATTAAATAAAGAAATACGTTTGTTATGAATAATGGCATCAACCAATACGCATTGACCATCAGTATCACATTCAGTAGAGATAACTTGTACATTTAATGTTTAATGGCAAAGAACAGCAACCCCACCTTCACAAGCAGTAGCTGGGGAAAAAGCCTGATCAACCCATTGTCTTTTCAATTTAACTGATCCAACATTATTACAATGGGTTTCTTGTAAAAAGTCAATTTGGGAATTAATCTTTGACAAATGAGACAGTACTTTTTGTCTTTTAACCAGATGCCCAAGTCCACGGACATTCCACAAGACAATATTAAACATATTGGGTACATGAGGGGAAGGAGAAAGGAGCATGGGTGACAAGCTGCACAAACAGAAGTGGAGACAAAATGACAGTATTTATTAAAAATAAGATAAGACATGAGTAAACTGACATTCTGACTCCAAATGACATATGTGCACTTTCAAAACAGATATGAGAGGAAGAGCAGAACAGAGAAAAGAGGGGAGAAAATAAGGAAGTAGAAGAAGAGACAGACCAAAGATAAAAATCCAGATCTGAAGAAAGAAGCAACTAAAAGATGAGTGGTCCATGTCAACAACATAAATAGAACAGCAACAGAGAGAGAATAAATAGGTTATGAAGAATACCCAAATATTTAAGAAATTCAGAAACGGAAAGAAAACAACCACAAATACAAGTTCTTAAGATGTTTGAACATTAGTATCCACAGCATGAGAGGTGACAGTCTGAAGAAACATTTTTAATTTGACAGGATTCTCAAAGGATCTAGACATGCCTTCATGAGTAATTTTGCTTAAGCAGGGGTGAAGAATACCGTAGCTTATATTCAAGTGTGTCATTTGAGGTCGTAAAGTGAGTAACTCCATTCCTCTTTCATTAGTTGCATTGGAGGTGTCTTGAGAAAGGAATATATTATTGCCAGACCAACCAAGACAATGTTTTTCTTCTGCAGCTTCCAAGATGCGTAACAGGTCCGTGAATTAAAGAAACAACATGATGTTTCTCGAGGTTGCGATCAATGAGGATGCAGGAGACCCAAGCAATGAGCACCATGAATATTAAGAGAAGGAGAAGCTTAAGAAGAAATTTCTTCAGGAACTCGAGTAGATCAGTACCTTCAAGAGATTCTGGCAGACTATATAAACAAAGGGCCTCATTTACAAGACCATTGCACCGACGGTGCGTCACTTTTTTTGGTGCACCTGTGGCGCAATGGGCTTGCCCATATATACAAGGCAATGTAAAGTTACCCTGCGTGACTTTTTATGGCCTTGTAAATATGGGCCCCTTTCACGCATTACTCTGCGTGAAAGGGGCATTCCATGGGTGTTGCTGTGTCCCACACAACATTAATGGAACCTGACACATTCCCAGATTTACGTTTTGTAAATCTGGGAATGCATCAGAATCCTACACCTCCCCTGGGGAGGCATGGAAGTGGCGCAACGAGGAGAAATACTTTTATTTCTCCTAATTGTTTCCTCTTTCTATGTGTGCTGCAGAATAAAGAGGAAAATGCCATCAATTATTGTTTTGTGCGGGAATGTGTCCCTTCCTGCACAAAAACAATCATCCACGCAACGCAGGCACCCTTGCAACATGATGCAAGGGTGCTGGCGCTGGCGCATGGCAGCCAATTGTTCGCCAGCACAGGGGAAAGAACACGGATGCGTCGTATTGTTGTTAATTCTACGCTTCCCTGTGCTTTTAAAATGATGCAGCTCGGCGCAGCAAAATGGCTTCAGGCGCCAAGCTGCATCATTGTTTTAGTAAATCGGGCCTGAAGATTATTACGACGATTCCTGTTTTCAAGGTCCTCCTTATGAAGTTTGAGCTTTAGGATTTCCTGCTCAAGCAAGGAATCTTAGTAGCCACATCTTGTAGAGCACTGATACACTGTTCCATCTCAACCCTTTTACTCTCCATAATAATCCAGCGGTCCTCAATTTACTGGAGTTTTTCATTAGTGGTACACATAAAAGGTTTTAGGCCCCTCACTTTGTCAAGAATGGTGTCCAAAACTGGATTATGAGATGACAGAATAAGTGATAGAGGATCTTAATCTTTATCTTTATTTCAGTTCTTAAAATGAGCCATAAAAGCATAATTACATCATAAAATAGGGAATTACATAAAATAAAAATGACAACATGCAGTGCAAATGCAAGCACTGTGCAGCCCCAATAATTCAACAGCACACATGAGGAGGAGCAGCCATAAATATAAAATACAAAAGGAAGTTAAAAACATGTTGCCATTTATAGGCTAAGAAGAGGGCGAAAAGTCGGGAGCACACAACACAAAACATAATGATTGCCTAAACTGTAAGGCATGTTTAAGAAAAGTAGCCACACCAAAGCAGACCCTGGGGTTCGGGGGAGACTGTAAATAGCAAAGAGCCGGGATGTGTCGGGAGAGTGAGATACCCCTCAACAGTGGGAATAGGAACATCCTGGCGTAACTATTATAAAACCTGCAAAACAAAAGTAAAGTGAGCTGGAGTTTGCAATGAACACTTATCACAGGGGCAGATCAAGATTTTCTTTGGATTGAACTGACCCAACGGAAAAGAAAGTTGACACCTGATCAGTCCCAGCCTAAACTTGGTAAGGAGAATCCTGTCCCTTCCACACGGCAAGGTAGGCAAATAGGGTTCCATGCTGAGGGTGGTTTGTACCAGCACATACTCTCTATTTGCAGGTTTCCACAATTCACAATCCTCCCTTACCTTGAAAAGGTGGTCCCAAAGGCATCTTTTAGCCAGTTTTCTCCTTCGCCATAAGGTGGCTAGGAGAGTAGAAAATGGCAGGTCTGCCAAGCTTATTGCACATATCTTTGACATACCTGAGCCACAGAATATGAAGGGTCAAATCGCAGCCAAGGCAATCCGGGGTGATGTCCCTATTCAACTAAGCCTCTTGGTTTTGCCAGATAGAGCACCACAACATCAGGGGGGCCAGTTCGATGGTATCTGCTACAAAAAGAAAGCCCAATTCCTCATGGCTGGCATAACTGGATGACCCTATCGACACGCCAAGTGAGCATATATAGATCCTATTTTCTTTGGCTTCTAAGTAAGCCCGGGTGGTGAATTCCGCTCTCTTCGCAGAGTTTGCGGAGTTTTCCACACTCCTTGCTCCGCAGAGCACGCGGAGTACTGAAAAACTCCACTCCACATACCGGATCAGAGTTCTTTTCCTCGCTCACGCTCCCCAACATCAAGTTGGGGAGCACAACCAAGGAAAATCCGCCTCCATGTGAGATTTTTCTTCGCTCGCGCTCCCAACGTCAAGTTGGCAAGCGCGAGCAAAAAGAATTCACCTCCCTGGGAGATTTGTCAACGCGGGCGGACGGATTTCTCAAAGCGGGCGATCACGGTTGGTCGCGACTGCTTGCGTTTAGAAACCTTCTGTTGAGAAAGTTGCCACTCAAGTAGAAGATCTACTCGAGCGGCAGAAAAGAAGTTGCCCTCTTGCGCTGCACATGGTGTCATTCGTGTTGATTTTCCATCTCAGGACAAACACTCGGCACTGAAAATCAACGCGAACAGGCATGACCAAGCGCACTCCACCGCTTGCGGAACTCCGCGTAGCGTGTCAGAGTTTTTGGGTCACTTTGTGGAGTTCCGTGGAACTCCGTGAACTCCGCCCAGGCTTACTTGTAAGCCCTTAATGGCTTTGTACCCCACAAGCCAGCACCATAGGTGAGGGTTAGAACACATTTCTTACCATGAATCTCAAGATGGAGACGTCACTGGCTTACTTCCTATTTTGGACACCAGGCTGAAGAGGAAGCCCAAAGAATTGCAAAACTATGGCATCTCTGTTTTAAACAGGGTCCCCAAGACCCACACTAGTCAATAGTAATCCCCAAATAAGGGCCTTCATGCGTTCGACACAAGGGGGTACCCCGAAGAGCAAAACAGCATGATTTATTATACTTCCACCCACATGGCATCACAAATGTTTTGGTCAGGTTCGTACAAAAGCCCCAAGCTGCTCATAAAATCAATAAAAGCATTTAATAAAGCCTGGAGGCCATTCGGAGTTCGAGACATTAAGACGGCGTCATCTGCATTCAGGAGAACGGGGACATGCCTTCCCTTTATGGTCAGCGAGTCCCTGCCCATGGCTGTCATCAACGCCTCCAGGCCATTAATGTATAAGGGAAACAAAATTGGGATAAGATCGCATCCCAGTCCCCGCAACACAGCCCAAAACTCTACATACATTCGCCTTCCTGCCCAAATCTGACACAAGTACTCAAATCATGATGAAGGGCACGTAGGAAGACCACCAGACTGGGATCAAACCCCATAGAAAGAAAGACCTCCCAAAGTTTGGACCTGACAAAGTTGTCAAACGCGCATTCCAGGTCCATAAAAGCAAGGTACAAGGGGCCATCTTTGGCCACAGTGTATTTACTGATGAGGAGATAGAGATTGAGACATTGCTTCTGGGTTCCCAGTGCATGTCTGAAACCCTACCGGATGTCAGTTATGATGTTATTATCCGAGGCCCAAGACATGATTCTGTCTAGGATAACCCTGCCAATGATCTTGACGGTAAAATCAAGAAGGGAAATAGGCCTATAACAACATGGGAAAGCCCTATCTCCCTTCTTGAATAAGGGAACAATGATAGCAGAGTGCCATGCCCTAGGCAACCCTATCTGGAAGGCTAACTTGGCATAATTAGGTATAATCAGGACCCACACAGCCACCTCCAGTTTGTGGAAGTCCATGGGAACGATGTCAGGCCCCGGGGCTTTGCGCATCGGACTATTATGAATCCCTTCAGCCACTTCTTCAACCGTGAATTCCATATCAAGATGTAAGGAAGGCAGGGGCATAGCAGGATCAATGCTATCATTCATATGGTAGATTTTCTTGAACTGGCCAACGCAGGCCTCAGCACTTATATTATCGCATATGCGAATAGTATCGGTGGTGATTAACTGGTTGTGATTGACCGTCGGCCAAGATAAGCTGTAGTTGCTTTTTCTATAGGCCATGGCCAAGGTGCTCCAAACCTCCTCCTTGAGGTTCTGCCTTTCTTCTACAAATGGCTACCTAATAAGCCTCTCTATATGCCATGATCTCTGCTGGGGCCCGTGGAGTAACTTTCAGTGCCCGCAATAAGCATCTGTTGGCCTCCCTTCAGTTCGTATCAAGCCAAGAATAATCTTGACGGTTAGAAGGGGGGATCGGCATCATCAAGATACTCTTGATAATGGGCCCTAACCGGTCAAAATGGTGGGTACTACCAACAGAATAGTAAGATAAATGCAAACAATCAAATAGCCATCACAGGTGATCCATGCAAAGCTTGTGCATAACATCATGCATATTTGCCAACTTCCCGGCAAACTTTAACATGTTGTGGTTGGCAGAAGTTGGGACCCCCCACAGCAATATCATGCACACCAGGCTTTGGGCAAATCAGTGTAACAGAAAGGGGGTTGTGATCGTTCTGAGGGCTAGTGATTACGTTATCGTCACCCATGCAGCCTAAAAAGCTCCTGCTAACGAGGATGCAATCAATGATGGAGGATCCTGATCCACCAAAAAAAGTACGAACTGTTAGACAATGAGGAAAAACCCAACCAAAAATATTGCACAAATTAAACCAGGTCAGGTATGGAAGTAACAACAAACCTCTGCTGTCACAGGGGCATGTCACGGCGTCCAAGTGAGTCATGGCCCCCCTCACCCCATAGCCCAGTTTAGCATTTAAATCCCCAGCCAGGACAATGTGTAAATCATCATTATGAAAGAAGTGGCTGGGTTCCAAATCACAGATAAAATCAAAAAGAGCAACAAAATTAGGGCTAGGCCTAGAAGGAAAATTATCATTATAAAAATTAATTAACACAGATTTAAGAGACTTTGCCCAGTTGACCAAAATTGCTTGAATTAGCCTATTATGTGTGGAAATTGGGACAATAGTGCAGTCAAGAGAAGCTTTAAACCAAACAGCCAACCCAGTCTGAGCCCTGCACATTCCTGAAGAAACAGCGGGACTGAGTGACAGATAAATCCATCACAAAAAATCCCACTTGTGACCTAGGTCTCCTGTAGAATCACAATGTAATAAAAAAAACACGATCCAGCCAAGACACATCCCTAATTTTGGCAGTGAGGTCAGCCACATTCCAGCTCAGAATTTTGACCCCCAGCTTAGAGCCTGACAACATTACACCTCTATGGTGCTGGGCAGTCGTAGAGGGCGGAGCAACTGCCCTGCAAAATTCCACAGAGTAACGGCCATTGGCAGGGTATTCTGCCCCCTCAGGATCTTCAGGTCATTAAAGGAAGGAACTTTCCAGTGAATCATTACTGCAGGAACCAACCAGGGCTGACAACAGGTACAGAGAAAGAGGCACTTGTCAACGCATTAACAGCAAACAGCTCTCTTGAGGGCCCAGCCATGGGGCCCATCACCCTATAAAAATATCCGAGGGGTAGAACCTCTACGTAACTCTGCTTGGCAAGTCCCATATACGAGGCACAAAGCAACTCCTCTGCAACCGATGTTTGGCAAAATTTATGATGACACAATCCCCTCAAATTCCATTCTCATGGACCGTATCTAGAGGACTCTACGTGCGAACAGAATTTCAGGGAACAGGTTGAATTTATGTCAAACCTGTTATTACAGCCAAAGAGTGACCTTGGTCATCATCTGCTCCAAGCTTTTGGTAGTCTTTAGTTTTACCTTTGGGACATTGGCTAAGATAAGGACATAGGGGCAGGCAGCAGGAGATATGTTAAAAACAGCATAACAGTTGGCCCTCCAATGGGCCTTACCAGGCAATCCACAGTCCAAATCCTGCAGATTGGTGGCAGATGGTTCCAGAGGGTGCAGACGCTCACTGGGGTGATGATACATAGCATCACCATGGGAAGGGCCAGGTTGCATAGGAATAGGTGGCAGTGGATGCAGCCGAGTAGAGTCCCTGACCGCATTTACAGTAGCAGCTGGCTGTAGGGCAGTGATTACAGTAACGGACTTATTAACTTCCCTGGATCCAATACCAGAGCTGGTCCCCATGGCAATGGCCTCAGATAGCTTAGATAGCTGTGTTTCAATGGCAGACATGCGGTCCATTTCGGGCAGGAGACTCACGTCATGGCAGATTTCAAATCTTCAATCAGGCTATTAGTCTGTTGATACACCCGAGGCTAGGAGCGCATTGTTTTGAGTAAAGTCAGGATTGCCAAGAGGTGAAAGCTGGTGGGCAGAAAATGAGGCCGTAGGTCTGAGCTGCTTGCCTTTCTGTTTCCCTTCGCAGGGGGGACTGACGGCATTATGGACAACCAAAGTCGGGGGCGATGGGGTAGTGCCAACGTGAGACAGATGGTGCCTTGGAATAAGCGTTCCATTGCCCTCTTGTCCTCCACATAATGAATCCCCAGTGATTGCCGACTGGGCCCTGCGAGAAGCAGGTAAGGGCAGATCAGGGTTATCGGAAACAAGGGACAGTCTCCTCTCAGCGAGTTGTATGTCCCTGTCTATAACACCCATTGCCTGTGCGATGACATTATCCATGGTTGAGTTTCTTGCAGAGGCAGGGTTAGAAGAGCCCAACTTACATTTCCTCATGATAAGTCGTAGATCCAAAGTACAAAGCAAACCAACCTAAGAGTAGAAAAGATGAGATGGCTGCCACAGTCCAGAGAAAGAGAAAAAGGCAGCAGGGGAAATAGCTACAAGTGTTTGGTCAGGTAGACGATCAAAAAGCCTTACCGGAAAAATGAAGAGAGCTCAAACATGAAAACCAAGGGAGGTGGCCCTGCCCCAGCTATTCCTGGTGCTGACGGGCTCAGGATGGGCGTGTCCTTGGCCTGGGCTGTGCCCAGGCGCAGCCCGCGCACATCCCGCGCAGCTGGGACCTGTGTCATGCTTTCAATCGCTGAAAGGGGGTGTGTCAGCCTTCTCCCTGTCTCATGTTGGCACCTCCAGACACAGCTTACCCTGGGACTCGAAGTCTCTTCTGAGGCAGTCTGAAGCATCCCCAGGCAGCGGGGGCCAGCATCGCGCTTTGAAGCGCTGAACGGGGTGTGTCAGACTCCTCTTCCATCGCACTTTAGCGCCTCCAGGTGCAGCTCACCCTGAGACTCGAAGTCCCTGCTGCAGCAGTCTGAAGCATCCCCAGATAGAGGATAATTTTTCGCCGTTTTTGGCTTAGTGCTAGTAGGGATGGCTTTAGCAGATTTAAGGAGTTTGCTGGCCATTTTTGCATAATGTATAGAACGATGAGGATTTTTAGTGATTTTGGTTCTACCCATACAGCAAAATAAGGACTGGTGTGAAGTATCGAAGGTAGGAAATGTTAGACACCTTGTTGTGAAATAGAATAGGAGGTTATAGTAACAAAGATGAATAGTTTTACATGCCAGCATCAAATTTGCAAGTCATTCTTTGAACAAATATGAAGAACAGTGGTGACAAAAAGGGCAGTATGAACAAAATGGTGGTTGATGCATTAGTTTATAAAAGTACCACCTCTGTATCAGGTCATAGGAGGCAAAGAAACAGGGTATTGAATAGTTGCCCCAAAGAGAATGAATATGCGTCTAGTTTTGACAATCAGAATGTGAGGAGTGTATGATCAACAGGAAAAGCAGTCGACACACTGAGAAAGTAACAACCCCCTGCACTTTATCAGAAGTCACTACCTCAACTCTGGGTTAGACCAGGTACATCCAATAGGGCTTGAAGGGTTGCCCAGAAGTTAATTAATATGCAGGCATTTGAGGCAAGTCAAATGTGAGGAGCACGAGGGAGATGAAAAGCGAGCGACGCGCTCCCTAAATGATGGCCGAGCGCACTGTTTGACAAGATACACCGCTTTAGCTCTAGGTCCAATCAGGTACCTCAGATAGGGCGTAGAGGACTGCCCAGGAGATATTTATCATGCAGGCATTCGACGAAACTCAAGAAAATGAGGGGTCCCAGACAAATTTGAAAAAAGTAGGCGACGTGTTCACAAAATAACGGCCCCCGCACTATACCAATAATCCCCGCCACTGTATCGGGATGTCTTGAACACCTTGAGAGGCGAGAATCACTGGGCTTTTGAAAGCATGAGTGAAAAGAAGCCCAGATGCATAGCTGGAGTAGTGGAATGCTTCAGCAATGTGGTCTTTAAGGAAGAGAGAGCTCCTCATTGCATCGGAGCCTCACGGAGATGCCGTCATATTAGTTGGTGCCAAAGTCACACACCCAATTTTAATTATATTTGAAAAGGAATTTATTTAGGACTGAACCATAAGGTCAATGCCTAAAGGGACCAAAGTCTTCACCCTGATTATAGGTGAGGCCACACACCTCTTTGGAAGAAAAGGAACATTTGGAAATAATAAAATCCCCTCACACATTCTCTAGACATCATTCGTATTGTAGTGGAGTAAGGAATGTAGGCCATGCTCCAATGTTTCTACCATCTCAACCTGTGAAGCATCAAATATATTATTATAACAATTATTTATCAAGAAGATTAGGGTTATCAACATAGATTAATAATAGAAATTGCTAACACATTGATGTTAAAAATATATTTTACACTTTTAGAGGTACTGTAGGTGAAACCAGTACAATTAGGCCTTTGGCCCTACCCATTCTAGATTGAAATAGATGCTGTACAAAAGGATGTAAAGCCATCAATATCAATCAAACATGTCTACTAGCCGTTGTTCTTGAAGACAGACTATCGGGATCTCATTGACAAATTTAGACCAGTCCTCCATTGCGGGCTTGTTAGCCATTCCTGCCAGTGTAAACAATATTTCAGATGAGCCTCCTGCATAAGTAGTTGTAATGGCTTGCTCAGTAACCTCATGGGCTGTGTTAGACACTGCTATGCTAGAAGATGCAAGTCCCATTGAGGAGGATTAGTCTTAATCCAATCCATAGTCAAAATAGCGAGTCAGTCAATATTATCAAAGTGATCTAAGGGGGCAAATCAATTACTGATTGCAACAGGATAACTCTGACCAAACGTGATGTTAGGGTCTCTTCTTGAGTTTTGAGTTGGTGGGGGTAAAAATATCCAGGTCTTTAAAAACCATAATGGTGAAGCCTTTATTCCACCCCCAAGTGAACACTTTGTGAGTACATGTTCTGAAACATTTTTGAGAATATATTCAACTATATAAGGATGTCTAAATGTGAAAATAATGAAGGCTCTCTCCATTGTTTTTTTGAGTTTCCTATCCATTTGACTCTCCTCACAATCAGATTTTGTTTGGATAACTGGTCGACATTGTATGGCCTTTGTGCTAACCAGTGTATAGCTTTATTTTTTAGTTCCCAACACGATTCCCTGCTTGAATGACTCAGACCAGGGACCCCCATTAAAATCAGTATATAAACTATAGCTTCCAGGGGAAGATGCAAAACATCTTTGGATAATAAATGATTTGGGGCCCCGATGAGTCACGTCATACACTGGTGACACTTTCCCTCCTCGTGCTGTATGCATCAGCCCTTGTTGGACTTCCTTCGGTCGTATCCCTTGCTTGGACAAGGGCTCGGAATCAATTAACCTCTGTTGTTCTCATAATATCGCCTACTGTAGGGTCATTATTTCCCAAATCGATTATATATCCTATCGCAACTTCACCATGACTTTGCACATGTGTAACATGAAGTTTAATTCTGCTTCTCTGGACGCTCCAAAGCGTTTGTTAGATCTGGGTGAGTTTTTTGTTATCCCCTCTATGCCATCTTCACAGAGTTCCCCATATTTTTCACCTGGGCACCCACGGTCTGAATATATGAGACGAGGTCGGCTTCCATAGTGTTATCCTCAGTTAGCGTAGGTAACTTTGTGTGACCCCTTTTCTTTTTAACTGGTGGTGGTTGCTTTCTAAATGTGGAGAGGTTTACGTTTGGGAGAATGAAGGGCATGTTATGCACATGGATCAATCTTAGATTGTGGGTGAGACTTCTATATTGGAGAGTTTGCTTGAATTCTCCTAGGCCCCTCCGCTGTGGTTAGAACCTCCGTTACAGTATACGCTGTGTTGCTTTCAGTTTCGCCTCCAATGTTTACAATCTCTTTATTTGTCACACTCATACTCCAGAGAGATAGTTTGCAATAGAGCTCGAGCTAGGAGAAATATTATCCTTTGAGATGCTTTACATTGTAATCTTCCTTTTGCCCATAGTAATCAAGCGTGGAAACAGGACACTATATATATTTTCAGGCATAATAGAAAGCTAAGAACGTAGAAATGCACTTACAGTCTTAGAAACAATTGTTAGGGGGTGGCCCAGCCCAACCTCGCCCGGGCGGGTGCAGACGGGCCCACTCTTGTCCTGCTCTTCGCCCAGGCATGTGCCCGGGTGTGCTCCGCACGCGTCTCTTGATGCAGGAGTCCTCAGCGTTTCTTATGCGCCTGCCCAGTGTGTAGAATGATGTGGCCGCCACCCAGCCGCAGGGAGATCTGGGAGAGGTAGTCCGGGCCCTACCAGAGCGACACCAGCAACAATCAGGCGTCCCCTCAGCTTGGTGCAGTCATATTGTGAATACGCCCATGCGTGTCAGCAAATAAGGTAATGACGGTGCAGCATGGCATGAGAATGCAACGCTCATGACAGTGTGGTAGCAACAACTGTGTGACAAATGGTTATTACTCTTAAATGAAATCTGTTAACGAGATCTCGAGCTGGCTTGTCTGAGGCATGTGTTTTTTTTGCTTTTTGATATTTGTAGTTTCCTCTACGCAGTGATCTGGGATTGGAGGCGGCATGTACTACCGCAGATCACCTTTGTTTTTCTAAGTGAATTTCTAATGTTTTTTAAATTCTATTTTCTATCTATAATGTCCCTGTAAACTTTGTTTTTTTCTGTGAATTTTTAAGGTTTTTTAAATTTAAATGCTGATTCCTAACTATAACGTCCCTGTAACCTTTGTTTTTTTCTGTGAATTTCTAAGGATTTTGTTAGTAGCATTCTCGTTGTAGAGTGGTGGAGGAAGGAGGCTGGGCCTCTGTCCAGATCTCGGTAATCCAGCCTCCTTCTGCACCTCTGTTGCTTCTTTCTGCACTTCTCTTGCCTCTTTCTGCACCCCTGTTGCTTCATTCTGCACTTCCCATGCTTCTTTTGCACCTGTCTTGCTTCTTTCTGCACCCCTGTTGTCTCTTTCTGCACCTCTCTTGCCTGTTTCTGCACCTCTCTTGCCTCTTTCTGCACCTCTCTTGCCTCTTTCTGCACCTCTCTTTGCACCTGACTTGCTTCTTTCTGCACCCCTCTTGCCTCTCTCTACACCCCTCTTCCCTCTTTGTACAACTTTCTTGCCTCTTTCTACACCTTTCTTCCCTCTTTCTGCCCCACTCTTTCCTCTTTCTGTACCTCTGTTGCTTCTTTCTGCGCATCTCTTGCCTCTTTCTGCACCCTTCGTGCCTCCTTCAGCACCTCTGTTGCTTCTTTCTGCACTTATCTTCCTTCTTTCTGCACCCCTCGTGCTTCTTTCTGTACCCCTCTTGCCTGTTTGTACACCTCACCTATCCCTTTCTGCACCCCACTTGCCTCTTTTTGCACCTTTGTTGGTTCTTTCTGCACTGTTCTTGGTTCTTTCTACACCTCTTTTGCAAATTTCTGCTTCCCTCTTTGTCCACCTCTCTTGCTTCTTTCTGCACTTCTCTTGCTTCTTTCTGTACTTCTCTTGCTTCTTTCTGCACCTCTCTTGCAAATTTCTGTATCCCTCTTGCCTCTTTCTGCACCCCTGTTCCCTCTTTCTGCACCTTTCTTGCCTGCTTCTGCACCTCTCTTGCCTCTTTCTGCACCTCTGTTGCTTCTTTCTGCACTTCTCTTGCCTCTTTCTGCACCCCTCTTGTCTCTTTCAGCACCTCTGTTGCTTCTTTCTGCACTTCTCTTGCTATTTTCTGCACCCCTCTTGCCTCTTTCTGTACCCCTCTTGCCTCTTTGTGCATCTCTCCTGCCTTATTCTGCACCTCTCTTGCCTTTTTCTGCAGTTCTCTTGCCTCTTTCTGCACCTCTTTTGCTTCGTTCAGCACTTCACTTGCCTCTTTTTGTACCCTCTTGCCTCTTTCTGCACCTCTGTTGGTTCTTTCTGCACTGCTCTTGCTTCTTTCTGCACCTCTGTTCCACATTCTTGCATCCCTCTTGCCTCTTTCTGCACCCCTGTTCCCTCTTTCTGGCCTCAGTCTGCCCACCTGTTCCCTCTTTCTGCACCCCTTTTGCCTGTTTCTGCAACTCTATTGCCTCTCTCCGCAGTTCTCTTGTCTCCCTCTGCACCTCTGTTGCTTCTTTCTGCATCTCTCTTGCCTGTTTCTGCACCTCTGTTGCCTCTTTCTGCACTTCTCTTCCCTCCTTCTGCACCTCTGTTGCTTCTTTCTGCACTTTTCTTGCCTTTAGCTGCACCCCTCTTGCCTCTTTCTGCACCTCTGTTGCTTCTTTCTGCACCCCTCTTGCCTCTTTCTGCACTTCTGTTGTTTCTTTCTGTTGCTTCTTTCTGCACCCCTCTTGCCTCTTTCTGCACTTCTGTTGCTTCTTTCTGTACTTCTGTTGCTTCTTTCTGCACTTCTGTTGCTTCTTTCTGCACCTCTCTAGCTTCTTTCTGCACCTCTCTAGCTTCTTTCTGCACCCCTCTTGCCTTTTTCTGCACTTCCCTTGCTTCTTTCTGCACTTCTCTTGCTTCTTTCTGCATCCCTGTTCCCTCTTTCTGCACCTCTCCTGCCTGTTTCTGTATCTCTCTTACATCTTTCTGCACTTCTCTTGCCTCTTTCTGCACCCCTCTTCCATCTTTCTGTACCTCTCTTGCCTCTTTCTGCAACCCTGTTCCCTCTTTCTGCAGCTCCCTTGCCTGTTTCTACACCTCTCTTGCTTCTTTCTGCACTTCTCTTGCTTCTTTCTGCACCTCTGTTGCTTCTTTCTGCACCCCTGTTCCCTCTTTCTGCACCTCTCCTGCCTGTTTCTTCACCTCTCCTGCCTCTTTCTGTAGTTCTCTTGCCTCTTTCTGCACCTCTGTTGCTTCTTTCGGCACCCCTCTTGCCTCTTTGTGTACCCCTTCCCTCTTTCTGCACATCTCTTTCCTCTTTCTGTACTTTTCTTCCCTCTTTCTGTACCCCTCTTGCCTCTTTCTGTACCTCACTTGCCTCTTTCTGCACCTCTCCTGCTTCTTTCTAGCCCTGTCTTGCCTCTTTCTGCAACTCACTTGCCTCTTTCTGCAGTTCTCTTCCTTCTTCCTTTTTTCTGCACCTTTTTTGTTTCTTTCTGCAACTCTCTTGTCTGTTTCAGCACTTCTCTTGCTTCTTTCTGCACCTCTATTGCTTCTTTTAGCACTTCTCTGGCCTCTTTATGCACTTCTTTTGCCTGTTTCTGCAACTCTCTTGTCTCTTTCATCACTTCTCTTGCTTCTTTCTACACCTTTGTTGCTTCTTTCTGCACCGCTCTTGCCTCTTTCTGCACTCCTCTTCCCTCTTTTGCACCTCTCTTGCCTCTTTCTGCACCCCTGTTCCCTCTTTTTGCACCTATCTTGTCTGTTTTTGTATCTCTCTTGCTTCTTTCTGTACCTCTCTTGCCTCTTTCTGCACCTCTGTTCGTTCTTTCTGCACTTCTCTTGCCTCTTTCTGCACCTCTGTTGGTTTTTTCGACATTTCTCTTGCCTCTTTCTTCATTTCTTTTCCCTCTTTCAGCACTTCTCTTGCCTCTTTCTGCACCTCTGTTACTTCTTTCAGCCCTTCTCTTACCTCTTTCTGCACCCCTGTTCCCTCCTCTGCACCTCTCTTGCCTGTTTCTGCACCTCTCGCCTCTTTCTACACCCCTGTTCCCTCTTTCTGCACCTCTCTTGCCTGTTTCTGCAACTCTCTTGCCTCTTTCTGCAGTTCTCTTTCCTGTTTCTGCACCTCTCTTGTCTCTTTCTGCTCCTCTCTTGCCTCTTTCTGTACTTCTCTTGTGTCTTTCTACACTTTTTTTGCCTCTTTCTGCACTTCTCTTGCCTTTTTCTGCACAATTCTTACTCTTTCTGCACCTCTCTTGTTTTTTTCTACAATTCTCTTGCTTTTTTCTGTACTTCTCTTGCCTGTTTCTATATTGAAATGGGAAGTGCAAGCTGTCAAGTTTAAAGGTCTGCGTGCTTTCGTGACTGAGGTATATGTCTACTTGTGAATGTATTCTCTCATGTGTTATGGATCTTAAGATGGTAGCTTAAAAAGCAGGTAGCTTCTCTTATAGGTGGTCCAATCTTCTTAGTTCTGCTCTGTCATTCGGTTGCACAGACAGACATGTGTTATGTATATAGGTGTTATAGAGCCCCTCAAATGTACTATTGAATACGCATGTGCCCTGTATTAGGAGCAGAAAGAAATACATACACCTTCTTGTACACAAATTTACAGAGTATGCTGTTTGAAACACGGATATTCAAGTATTTGTATGTTTATTTTTATGTAACATGTCACCAGGTAAAATGAGAGACACACGCATGCATACCTTCACAAACTTGGTCTGACTTACAACAGTGATATGGTTAGGATCGCTGTTTTACATTTGGTAGGCCTAACATTCTGAACAGTCAATGAATAGTAAACCTTCAAGAGAAAAGTGAGGTTTAAGACATCTTGGGGGAAGGATTAGTGATTAGGCTACTTTGTATGAGCCTGTGGAAAGGTACAGTCGAAGTAGGCCTCTTTCTGCACCTCTGTTGCCTCTTTCTGCACTTCTCTTGCTTCTTTTTGCACCTTTCTTCCTCTTTCTGGACTTCTGTTGCCTCTTTCTGCACTTCTCTTGCTTCTTTTTGCACCTTTCTTCCTCTTTCTGGACTTCTGTTGCCTCTTTCTGCACTTCTCTTGCTTCTTTCTGCGCCTTTCTTCCTCTTTCTGTATATGTTCTACCTATGTAGGCATAGTTAGAAATTAGCATTTAAAAAACCATAGAAATTCACTGGAAAAAACACAGGTTTCAGGGACGTTATAGTTAGGGATTAGCATTTAAAAAACCTTAGAAATTCATTGAAAACACCACAGGTTTCAGGAACGTTATAGTTAGGCTGACATTTCACTTGTACAAAACCAGAGAAATTCGGCCATTATAGTTAGCTGAGCTAACTATAACTCGTGCCCCCACAATGCACTCCTGATGATGTCACATATTACATCACTCATGACATGATCAGTGACATCACTCATGACATCTCAAATGACATCACTGATGACATCATCCAGGTAATATATGATGTACCTCCTCACACCCTAATATAACCTTTGATACACCCACTCTAAAATACAGACTACCATTCTTCTCGAAACCATAGACCTACCAATACCAGTAAGTACATACCCACTCACTGATTCATAGGTCTACAAACACATTGTGAGAAGTTGGCCTGGTATATGCTGTTCACTAATTAAAGTGGACACCTTGCACCAGGGCAAATCGACTCTTATGGTAGATAGGTTTAAGATAACCTTTTAAAGAAAGCTATCCTAGTGGTAGCTGTGGAGAGCAGCCTTCAGGCTAAGTCTCGGAGGAATGTAAAGCAGCTTGTTTTACCATATAATCTCTTGAATCACCAAATGAAAAGACACCACACAGGTATATATATCAAATATATATGTATTTATTTCTAAATAACTCTCCACTAATCTCTTTATGAGATTAGAAGACAAACATATGCACAAATCAATGTTTCACAATAAGTTAAGCACAAAATATGGCTGGGGCCCTAGGGGCGTACCAGACCATATACTAAGTAAGAGACTTAGGGACAACGACTTGCAGGGAGACAAGGCCTAGGGCCTTCAGAAGTGCTGGGGCCTCACGAAACCACCCAAGGCAGGTAAGTAAAGGACCCACGGGGACGCGTGCAGTGTAGATACACAGGCGCGGATCGCCGTTGACTTCAATGGGGCAAGTCGCGGTTGGAAATAAAGAGTTTTAGGATACTTCTATAGAACCTACAAGCAAGTCACTTACAGGGTAAGTCGTTCTATGGCCCACACCCACAGGAGCACCGTAGTGCTGGAGTTACCTCACCCAGGGAAGCCGGGTGCACAGGTGTCCTTTGGTGTCGGGTCGCGGCGTCGTTTTCAATGGCGAACAAAGAAGACTTGCTGCTTGCGGGAGCTGAAGAAGTGTCCGGTGGAATCCAAGCCTGGCTTCTGAAGAAGGATGACCTGAAAGCAGAGGGGACAGTGTTCAAAGTCACTTGGCAGTGACCCGGGGCAAGGAAGATGGATGCCCACCGTCGTCGGTTGATTCAGGTCGGTTGTGGGTGCCTTGACTCTTCAGCCACGTGGTCCAGGAGGTGTCGACGATGACCAGGAGCTGGATTCGGTGGGACCCTCGACGTCTGCAGCTGACTGCGGTGTCGGCAACTCGATTGTAGCCAACAAGCCTTGGCAGCAGCAAGTCTCGGGGAGATGAAGAAAAGTCGAGGGCACAGACCAGCAAGGTCTGAGGGACTCACCCAGCAAGGGTAAGTCAGGGCAGGCCTGGAGCAAGCAGGAGAGCCCTTTGGTTTCTTTAAGAAGTCTTCTGGGGACCCACAAGCCGGCGGGCAAGGGATCGCGAAGACACCTCGGGCGGAATCACTCAACAGGGGCCCACGGTCACTCGGGATGGTGTAGGCCTCTGATCTTTGGAGGGATTCCTGCTGGAGGTCGGGACCACACGTGGTCCAAAGAACAAGTTCGTAGAACGTTGTGAAGGGGTTGCACTCGACAATAGTGCACGGTACCCAGGGGTCGCAGTTCCTCATTACTCTTGGGGTCCACTTGCCTCAACTTCGCTGGGGACTCACGATGGCCTGGGAGAGGTCAGGAAATCCACTTCTTGGGCTGCAGGGACTTCGGACTCCGGCGGGAGCGGCGTAGTTTGCGACCGTCGTTGTCATTTTTGGTGCCTGCCAAGCAGGAGTCACTCCTTGACTCCAAGGAGATTCTTCTGTCTTCCAAAGGTAGTGGAACGTCGAAGGGCCAGGATTCTTCTGTAGAGCGTCGTCCAGGGGTTATCTGCTTTGCAATGGCAAGGTTCCCCCTCTTATACTAAAAAGAGGGGATGGACTAGCTCTATGACCCCACCTATGGGAGGGTCAAGGGAGGGGTGGCTACACCCACTTCCCTTTGTCCAGTTTCACGCCAGAGCAGGGGCAGGTAGCCCCTGAGCTGGTTTGAACTGGCATATGCACAGAGGAGCCTTCTGCTCCCCCAGTGCAGGACTTCAAAGCACTCTAAGAGTGCACCCACCCAGCCCCAATACACTAAACCCTGTCTGGGAGGTGGTTACACCTCCCTGTGACAGGATGCCTATTGTTGGGCTTCCTCCACTGCGAGTTTCGGTCATCAGCAGGAGGGCAGCCCAGTGTCTGTGACTGGTGGCATCCATTTTGTGATGCCAGGGCTCTTTAGGATTCTACCGCGTTTCCACAGCAGGTACATGTCTTATCCTCTAGAAGGGTGGAATGCTACTCCCGCCGCCAAGATTGGCGGGGGGTAGTATTCCAAGATGTTTGACACCAAACACGACATGTTTTGATGCAGCCATTCCAAAGTTAGCATTTACCGCGAGGATATAATGCACCTAAGAGTATATGGTTTAACCGCATCCACAAACAGCACCAGAGAATGGACTCTGAGAACTGCAGAGGGGCCCTGCTCATGCAGAGGCACCCCCTCACATAGAAGCCAAGCA